>JAJEJO010005490.1:614119-629633 GCA_020662805.1 Glaucomys volans | reverse complement strand
TATAAACCAAGGAGTGGGATAACTGGGTCAAAAGGTGGGTCCATTCCAAGTTTTCTGAGGAATCTCCACACTGCTTTCCAGAATGGCTGTACCAATTTGCAACTTTAACAACAATGTAAAAGTGTGCCTTTTCCCCACATCCACACCAACATCTGTTATTGTTTGTGTTCTTGTTAATAGCTATTCTAATTGGAATAAGATGAAATCTTAAAATTATTTTAGTTTGCATTTCTCTAATTTTTAGAGATGTTGAACACTTTTTCATATATTTATTAATTACCTGTACATCTTCTTCTGTAAAGTGTGCAGTTCCTTGACCCATTTATTGATTGGGTTCTTTGTATTTTTGGTGTAAAGTTTTGTAAGTTCTTTATAAATTTTGGAGATTAGTGCTCTATCTTAAGTGCATATGGAAAAGATTTTCTCCCACTCTGTAGGCTCTCTTTTCACATTATTGATTGTATCCTTTGCTGAGAAAAACTTTTTAGTTTGAATCCATCCAATTTATTGATTCTTGCTTTGATTTCTTGTGCTTTGGAAGTCTTGTTAAGGAAGTCTGATCCTAAGCCAACATGATGAAGATTTAGTTTTTATCTGGAAGATCTGTCCAGTGCTGAGAGAGGTGTGTTAAAGTCACCCAGTATTATTGTGTTGTGAGCTATTTGATTCTTGTAATTGAGAAGGGTTTGTTTGATGTACGTAGATGCTCCATTATTTGGGGCATATATATTTACGATTGTTATGTCTTGTTGATATATGATTCCCTTAAGCAGTATGAAATATCCTTTATCCCATCTGACTAACATTGGTTTGAGGTCCACTTTGATATGAGGATGGAAACCCCTGCTTATTTCCACAGTCCTTGTGAGTGATATGTTTTTTTGCAAACCTTTCACCTTCAGTTTGTGGATGTCTTTTCCTAGGAGGTGAATCTCTTGAAGACAGCATATTGTTGGGTCTTCTTAAAAAATACTATCTGCTAGTCTATGTCTTTTGATGAGTTTAGGCATTTAACATTCAGGGTTATTATTGAGATATGATTTGTATTCCTGGTCATTTTGGTTTCTTTTTGGTTTTTAACTTGATTTAATTTCTCCTTTGATTGACCTTTCCTTTAGGGTGGTTCCTCCCCTTGCTGGTTTTTGTTGTTGTTGTTGTTTTTCATTTCCACCTCATGGAGTATTTTGCTGAGAATGTTCTGTAGTGCAGGCTTTCTAGTTGTGAATTCTTTTAACTTTTGTTTATCATGGAAGGTTTTTATTTCCTCTTCAAATCTGAAGCTTAATTTTGCTGGATATAAAATCTCGGTTGGCATCCATTTTCTTTCCGAGTTTAATATATGTTTTTCCAGGACCTCTTGGCATTGTTGAGGGTCTGGGCTGAGAAATCAGCTGAGATCTGAATTGGATTCCCCCCCTACGTAATTTGATTGTTTTCCCTCACAGTCTTTAACATTTTGTCCTTGAATGACTGTATGTTAGTCATTCTCATTATAATGTGCCTTGGTGTGGGTCTGCTGTAATTTTGTACATTTGGGATCTTGTTGAACCTCTTGTAGTGATTTTCCATTTCATTCTTTAGATTTGGGAAGTTTTCTGGTAGCATGTCACTGAAAAAATGGTGCATTCCTTTGGTTTGTATCTCCACGCCTTCATCTATTCCAATAAATCTTAAATTTGGTCTTTCAGGTTATACCATATTTCTTGGAAGTTCTGTTCATGGTTTCTTAACCATCTTCTCTGTGCAGTCAACTTTATTTTCAAGAGTATATATTTTGTATTCATTGAGGTTCTGTCTTCTAAGTGGTTAGTCTGTTGGTGATACTTTCCATTGAATTTTTAATTTGGTTTGTTGTTCCTTCATTTCAAGGATTTCTGCTTGATTTCTTTTTATAATTTCTGCTTCTTTGTGGAAGTGATCTTTCACTTCCTGTATTTTCTCTCTGATACCATCCTTTATTTCAAAGACCGATTAAACTATGTATTTTCTAAACCCTTCTCTGACATTTCTTCTACTGTGTTGTCTATGGATTCTTTTTTTTTTTTTTTGGAACCAGGGATTGAACTCAGGGACACTCGGCCACTGAGCCACATCCCCAGCCCTATTTTGTATTTTATTTAGAGACAGGGTCACTGAGTTGCTTAGGGCCTCACTAAGTTGCTGAGGCTGGCTTTGAACTCGTGATCCTCCTGACTCAGCCTCCCGAGTCGCTTGGATTACAGGCGTGCGCCACCACGCCCGGCTTGTCTATGGATTCTATTATTGGAATATCTTGGTTTGTTTGAAGTACTTTGTTCCCTTGTGTGTCTTCTCATCTCATGGTATGGATCTGAGGCAGTATAGTTTCTGCCCTTTAGTCTTATAGTGTCCCTGAAGGTTTCTGGTACTTAACCTTTAAAGGGGAGACCAGTATTAACAACACTCAATGCAAACAATATACAACCTTAAACCAAATGACTCTGTTAAGATGTCTACAGTTTTGTCTCAATAAACAAACGACGTGCTCAATTATTGTCTGCAGTATAAACAGTAAGTTTGCTAAAAGGGTTTACCGTTTCAAATGATGGACAATGAGGGAAGAGAAGTATTATAAGATGTGATGTTTATGAGGGAGGAGAGAAGATAGAGGTAAAAACTTACAATAAGAGTGAGGCAGGAATTAATAGAAGTTGTCTCTTAGTATGAGAGAAGTGTGAGAGAGAATCCAGGGCTGCTCTGTGACTCATGACTCAGAATTCATGAAGAGGAAATACTGTTTCTCTGTGTGCCACCAATCCCCTGCTATTTACCCCCCATTGTCCACAACCATCACCCACTGTTGGCCAGCATATTGCCTGCCTTTTAAACTCAAACTGTTCTCTGACCACCACCTATCATTTGCCACTTGCATGCCCAACACCAGCCTTTCACCTGCCCTTCGTGTGCCACCCAACCTCCACTGGCCAGTTGGCCCTTAGCCTACAGACCACCTCCACACTACCTACTGCCCATTGTTGCCTGGAAGTCCATTGTCATAGTGCCCACAGGTTTGGTTGCTTGCAGCTGCTGCCATCTTGGGACACTGGCCAGGGCCTGCAGGTTTGCAGCCGCTTGGGTCTGGGGACCCTGACCAGGGACTGGAGATGCCCTGGGGTATCTGCAGGTCTGGTTGCACCTGAAGTCTTTCTGCTAGATCTGCTATCTGATTACTTCTTTACAGGGTCACTCCTTTGTATAAGCACATCCCTGGTGGTCTCTCTCTAAGTTGAAAGGGCATTGAGATCTTGGGACTGCAGCAAGACAGGGCCTGGGGAGCTGAAGATTGCTGCTGGGTTTGTGTGGGCCAGTCTGGGTCTGGCAAGTCTGTGGAAAGCCAGAGACTATGGGCAGTTCCCTGCGAGGAGCACAGGTTGGAGAAACTGGAGAAAACCAGGCTCTCTCCAGCTCAGTGAGTCCTGAAGTGTGCAGGGTTGAAAGGGGCCAGCTACAATGGGTGGGAAGACTAGAAGAGGGTGTGAGGGCATCTTGCTATTGGCTTGCCCATCTAACTAGTCCAGCATTGGTTTGATTGGAGCTAACATCAAACTTCAGAAAACCCAGCCATTGATGGAGAAGGGAAGCTGAGAAAATTTTTGAATGCCAACGGAAGCAATCATTCAGTTTTCCATTGAGACATTCTTTTTTGTTCCCCGCCTCTCATACCTCTACCATCTTTGAATCTAAACCTTATTCATGTATCATTTTATTGAGGAATGGGATGTCTGAATAGTACACTACATTTTTGTTGCATATTCTTATATTTTTACTTTTTTTCTTTTCTTTTTTTCTTTTTGTACTGGGGATTGAACCCAGGGGCACTCCACCACTGAGCCACATCCCAGCCCTCTTTTGTGTTTTTATTTAGAGACAGGGTCTCACTGAGTTGCTTTGGGCCTCGCTAAGTTGCTGAGGCTGGCCTGGAACTTGGGATCCTCTTGCCTTAACCTCCTGAGTCACTGGGATTACAGGCATACCACTATGCCTGACCATTTTATATAAAATTTTATTTTATTTTTTTGGTACTGGGGATTGAATCCAGGGGCACTTAACCATTGAACCACATCCCCAGCCCTTGTTTTATATTTTATTTAGAGACAGGTCTTGCTAGTTGCTTAGAACCTTGCTAAGTTGCTGAGGCTGACTTTGAACTTCTAATCCTGCTACCTCAGCCTCCCAAACTGCTGGGATTACAGCTGTGCACTACCATGCCCAATTTGTATAAAATTTAAGAATAAATTTTTGTGTTGGTTGTTATTCAAAAGGAATATAAGAATAATTAAATAACACCATGTATCTATATTTACCTGAGAGTTAAATAGTTTTATCTCCCTCCCTCTGTCTTCCCCTCTCTCTCTTTTTTTAATGGTATTGGGAATTGAACCCAGATCCTTTACAATTAGGCTACATTTCCAGATCTTTTTACTTTTATTTTGAGACAGGTTCTCACTAAGTTGCTGAGGTTGGCCTCAAACTTGTGATCCAACTTCCTTCACCTCCTGAGTCACTGGGATTACAGGCATAGTTTTATTGCTTTTTATTTATTTATTTATTTTTGTTATTGGGGAGTGAACTCAGAGGCACTTTAACCACTGAGCCACATCCCCATCCTTTTTTGTATTTTAGTTAGAGACAGGGTTTCACTGAGTTGCTTAGGGCCTCACTAAATTGCTGAGGCTGACTTTGAGCTTGTGATCCTCCTGCCTCAGCCTCCCTAGCCACTGGGATTACAGGTGTGCACCACCACACCTGGCAGTTTTATTGCTTAATAGCTATAATTTATTGACCTCTACCAACTACCATATATTTAAGGTAGTTTACCTAAGATAAAAGATAGATATTATTCTCTCTATTAGGTGAGAAAACTGAACCTCATTGAAGTAACTTGTTTAAGGTTACATAGTATGTGGCAGGGTTGATGCTTTATTCACTCTACTTCATTGACTCAGAAACCATGAGAGGTGCCGTCCTGGTCACATGGACCATCACAATCTAGTGCCCATGAAAGTATCATATCCCAGGTCTTATATGCATTGTGTTGTTTCTTTTCCTTCTGTTTCCTTGTTGATGCCCACTAAAATGTGTTCTCAGTGTTGAGGTGAAGTACAAAACTACTTCATACTTTTTATTTTTTGTGGATGGAACTTGAGAGCATTATGTTAAGCAAAATAAACCAGGCTTAAAAGTCAAGGATGGTGTGTTTTCTCTCATGTGGAAAGTATAGAGAAAAAAAGAAAAGCAGGGTGTTGGTATGCCTGTAATTATAGCAACTTGGGAGGCTGAGGCAGAAAGATTGCAAATTTGAGGCCAGCCTGAGCAACTGAGGCTCTGAACAACTTAGCAAGACCCTGTCTCAAAATTAAAAATATACAGGGGCTGGGGATGTAGCTCAGTGGGAAAGAATCCATGGGTTCAGTCCCCAGTATTTAAAAAAAAAAAAAAAAAAAAAAGGTGCAAAAAGAAAAAAAGGCAAGCAGGGGATATGGGTAGAATCTCGTGAAAATAGAGCGGAGACCAGTGAGTAGAGAATGGGGCCAGGAGGAGGGAGGAGGGGAAAGAAAGGAGAGGTGCTGGGGAAAGAAAATGACCAAATTGTTATATGCATGTATGAATATGTCAAAATAAATCCCATTATTATGTATAATTATAATGCACCAATAAAAATTTTAAAAAGTTAAAAAACTTTTTTTGGTTATCAAGTCTTATGTATTTATAAAGTTCTGTTACATAGTGCCTCAGTTGCCTTAATGTTTATTTTTAAATTTAAAAAATAATTTAAAAAAGAAGTTATTGCTGTTTCTGAAAATATTATAGGTTTTGTTTTTGTTTTTGTTTTTGTTTTCTGTGCTAGGGACTGAGACTTGTGCATGCTAGGCAAGCATTCTACCAACTGAATTATATCCCCAGCTTTTTTGTGTGTGTGTGTGGCAGAGTTCTTTACCACTGAGCCACACCCTCAGTCCTTTTTATTTATTTTTTATTTGGAGACAGCGTTGTGAGCCTTCTTCCTCAGCCTCCCAGGTCCTCAAGGATTATAGGCCTATATCACGGTGGGTGCCTGGCATTATTTTCTTTATTTGACAGAATTGGTCATAGTTTCAAAGAAAAGTTTGGGTTTTTTTGGTACCAGGGTTTGAACCCAGGGTCACTTAACCATCGAGCCATATCCCCCTTTTATTTTTATTTTTTTAATTTTGAGACAGGGTCTTTCTAGGTTGTTTAGGGCCTTGCCAAGTTGCTGAGGCTGATTTTGAACTTGAGATCCTTCTGCCTTAGCCTTGAACCAGTGGGATGACAGGTGTGCACCACCATACCCAGCTGAAGAATAGTTTTATTTCTTTTAGGGTATAGATATTTAAAATCTTAAGGAGACTATGAAAATGTAAAGGTCAGATTAATTTAGACTATTTAGATTCATTAATTTTTTAATTTTGGGAGGGGGTACTGGGGAGTGAACTCAGGGGCATTTGACCACTGAGCTACATCCCCAGCCCTGTTTTGTGTTTTATTTAGAGACAGGGTCTTACTGAGTTGCTTAGCACCTCACTTGCTGAGGCTGGCTTTGAACTTGAGATCCTCCTGCCTCAACTTCCCCAGCTTCTGGGCGCTGGGATTACAGGCGTGCACCACTGCGTCTGGCTAGATTTATTTATTATACAACTGTTTAATGATAATAAAGATCTTAACACTGATTGTACAACTGTTTGATGGTAATAAAGATCAGTCATTGGCCAAAGCTGAGAATTTTAGAAATTTTATTAGAAATAACTTTATATTAAAATTTTACTTGCATTGAATTTTTACCTCACTTTTCATTCACAAAAACAATGAATCGGTGAGGGGGAAGGGTGGCAAGAATGGAGGAAGGATAGATAGCATAGAGGGAAGGGAGGGGTGGGGGCGGGTGGGGGGTAAAAATAATAACAGAATGTGTGACAGATACCATTGCCCTGTGTACATGCATGAACGCACAGATGGTGTGACTTACTTTGTGTACAACCAGTGAAACAATAGCTGTACTCCATTTGTGTTCAATGAATCAATAAGTAAATTAAAAAAAAAACAATGAATGAATCTTCCCTGCCCACTCAGGAGAGGTCTGTGTTATTGAAATGCCAACAAATGACATTAAAGAAATAAAAGATATTCCTCCTCCTTACACTTATTTTACATATTACTTTTCACTTATATACATTTTATATGACTGTCCTTAGTGAATGTACTATTTTATATTTTATTATACCCCATTAATAGTACATGGAGTTTTTTCCATGTTCCTATATGCCATCATAATATTTGTGGTGTTAATAATATATTAAACACCATATTTATAATTTTTTTGGTTATTATATAATTAGTTACAAAAAAAAAGTCACTTTCTTATTTCTTTTGTTTCTTAGGATAAATTCCTAGGAAGGAAATTACTGAGCTATAGAGTTCAAACATACTAATATTAATGACCCTTGGTATATTTTACCATATGGCTTTTCAAAGGAATTATTTCAATTTATGCTGCAACTTATAAATGAGTGCCCTTGTTTCTTTTTTTTTTTTTTGGAACCAGGGATTGAACTCAGGGACACTCGGCCACTGAGTCACATCCCCAGCCCTGTTTTGTATTTTATTTAGAGACAGGGTCTCACTGAGTTGCTAAGGGCCTCGCTAAGTTGCTGAGGCTGGCTTTGAACTTGTGATCCTCCTGACTCTGCCTCCCAAGTCGCTTGGATTACAGGTGTGTGCCATCACGCCCGGCTGTGCCCTTGTTTCATCACATTTTTTTAAAGTATGGAAACAATTACATGGACTCAAAAGAGATCTTTTTTTCTTTTTCCTATGGATATTTCCTCTAATAGCTGCATGGAGAATGACAGTTCATGGGTTAGTAGGTGCTCACTGTGAGTGGAATTGAGAATAGAGTCAGGTGTAGGGGAAGCCATTCTAGACAGAAAAGTTAGCCGAGCAACTTCATGGTAGAGGTCATGGAAGAGCTCCTTATTTTGAGAGTGAATATTTCAGACAGCCATAGACTTTTTTTTTTTTTTTTTTTTTTTTGGTACTGGGGATTGAACCCAGGGGCACTCCATCACTGAACCACATCCCCAGCCCTATTTTGTATTTTTTATTTAGAGACAGGGTCTCACTGAGTTGCTTAGGGCCTTGCTAAGTTGCTGAGGCTGGTTTTGAACTCGCGATCCTCCTGCCTCTGCCTCCCAAGTGCTGGGATTACAGGCGTGCGCCATTGCGCCCGGCTAGCCATAGACTTTTTGAACTATGATGACCTTGTAGAAATCATCTTGTCTAATTCTTTCAGATGATAGAAACTAAGTCCATAGAAGTGGAAATGAGTTGCTTAGTTCATTTAGCTGAGTAGTAGCGGAACTGAGAACTTGATACAGTGATTTTTTCTTTTAGACCAGACTTTAACTAAAGTACCTTACCTCCAAAATAGAAGCATAAAGGAGTTTTTTGTTTGTTTGTTTATTTTGTTTTTGTTTTGTGGTTGTGGTACTGGGATTGAATGCAGGGTGCTCTATCATTGAGCTACATACCTAATCCTGGGGTTTTGTTTTTGTTTTTGTTTTTTTTTGTAATTTTTTTTGTAGTGGTAGATGAACAGCATGCTTTTACTTTATTTATTTATTTTTATGTGGTGCTAAGGATTAAACCCAGTGCCTCACACATGCTAGGCAAGTGTTCTGCCACTGAGCTCCAGTCCCAGTCCCCAATCCCTTTTTGAATTTTAAGACAGTTTCAAAGTGCCAAGACTGGCCTTGAATTTGTAGTCCTCTGCACGCTTTCTCTCTCTCAAAGAAAGGGAGAATATTTTGACATAAAACCTCATTCGAGCCTTTAAAAGAAAGGGAGTCAAATTATGTGATATTCATGATAAATGACTCTTTTATTTTTTGCTAAGCTTTCTCATTCTATTTCATAATTATCTCTAAGAAATTTGATCTAGGTCTTTTCTGAGTTTCAAGTTCCTGGCCTACTGAAATGCATAGAAAGTAGAACTGGAAGGGACCATAGAGATGATCTAGTTTAAGCTTTTCATTTTGTAGATGAGGAATGTGAACAACAGTGAGGTAAAGTTACTGCTAAAATCGTTCTATATTTGTGGAAGCCATAGACTTAGGATTCAATTTCCTAATTATTCAGTCTTACAATTCCAAGAATGTGTTGTACATTGTTTTGTTACAAACGTTTGCTTTTGTTCTTTTGGTGGTGCTTGTACCACTGAGCTTCATACCCAATTTTTTTTTTTTTTTTGGTACTGGGGATTGAACCCAGGGGCACTCCACCACTGAGCCACATCCCCAGCCCTATTTTGTATTTTATTTAGAGATAGGGTCTCACTGAGTTGCTTAGGGCCTTCCTAAGTTGCTGAGGCTGGCTTTGAACTTGCGATCCTCCTGCCTCAGCCTCCCAAGTGCTGGGATTACAGGTGTGTGCCACCGCCCCAGCTCCCAGTCTTTTTTTTTCAAAAATTTTATTTTGAGACAAAGTCTCACTTAAGTTTCCTAAGATGATCTCAAATTTGTGATCCACCGGCCTTAGCCTCCTGAATAGCTAGTATTATATGTGTGGATCACCTCACCCAGCTAAATCTGAATTCTTTGCCAAAGTAAATTAGTTTCTGTTTGATCACCTTTTGAGATTCTGTAGTCCAATTTTCCATCTTCTTTTCTAGAGTCTCATCAAGTCCTTGCTCAACTCTTGGACACTTTGCTTGCGATTGGCACTAAATTACCAGAGAATCAAGCTATCCAGACACGATTAGTTGATGTAGCCTGTAAGGTAAGAGTGTAATGGTCTTTTCTCTTTGGCATTTTTGCATTATATGGGCAGGTGGTTGGAGCTGTAAAGTGTGCTCACATCCATCTTCTAAACCTGTAACTGAGGATTGCCAGGATCTCTTAATGGTTTTAAGAGCTGTCTCTATTTTTGTCCTAGGTGTTGAGTTAGGAATAAAGCTAAGTAACTTATTATAAAATGAGCTTTTTCCACCTCCCCAAAGAAATGAAAATAATTTCAGTGTGTAGCTACTATGTATATTGTGTTTACAATGCACTTCGCTTATTATGGTGTTTTGTATTCAATTTTTCATTTGACCCTCACAGTTCTTAAGATCTTGAGATCCCTGTTTTATAAAGGTAGAAATTGAGACTTAAGGGATCTAACTTTTCCAAGTTTTCACTGCTAGGAATTTGCAAACCAGTCATGTAGACTCTGGTTTCTCTGACTCCAAAGCCCACATTCTTTTCAAAAGAGACAGAGACAACTGCCAGACGCAGTGGCCCATGCCTATAATCCCAGTGGCTCGGGAGGCTGAGGCAGGAGGATTGCAAGTTCAAAGCCTTAGCAAAAGCCAGGTGCTAAGCAACTCAGTGATACCCTGTCTCTAAATAAAACACAAAATAGGACTGGTGATGTGGTTCAGTGGTTGAGTGCCCCTGAGTTCAGTCCCTGGCCCGCCAAAAAAAAAAAAAAAAAAAACCGATAAGTGTTTGGGAGGATGGAGAGAAAAGAGAACCCTTGTACACTGTTGGAGGGAACATAATCTTTGAGTATTGAGCTTCGTTCAGATTTGTCCAGGAAGTTATTCTTTTCTTGTGTAGTACCTGCACAACTGAAATTGGAAGTGTCTCTACTTTCTATCTGTGAAGATTTTTCTGGGAGAACAAAGATCTTTCTTTATAAGGCTTCCTTTTAGCTTAACTATTTGCATTTCTCCTTTCTTCCAGTCTCTGTTTATTTTCTGTTCCTTTAATAATATAGCAAAAGCACCTTAAACTCCTGGGACTGCAGCTTGGTAGAAACATACCACCTCCTCTGAGCTGGGTGGTAGCTGAGCCAAGGGGCACTCTACCATTGAGCTACCTGCCTAGTCTATTTTTTCCCCCTACATTTTTTATTGGTGGCTTGTAATTGTAAATAATGATGAGATTTATTGTTACAAATTCTTCCAGGCATACAATAGAACAGTACAATTTGACTGATATCACTCCTCAGCACTTTTCCCCTTTCCCCCCAGCCTATTTTTCATTTTTCTCTTTTGAGATACTGCGGCTGGGGATATAGCTTAGTTGGTAGAGTACTTGCCTTGCATGCACAAGGCCCTGGGTTCAGTCCCCAGCACCACCAAAAAAAACCCCAAAAAACAAAATTGAAGTCCTAGGGATTGAACCCAAGGGTGCTTTACCGAGTTATATTCCTGGTCCTTTTTATTTTATTTTGCGACAGGGTCTCACTAAGTTTCCCATGCTGGCATTGAACTTGTGATCCTCCTGCTTCAACCTTCAGAATTGCTGGGATTCAGCTTCAGAATTGAGGCATGTGCACCACTGTGGTTGGCTAATAAACCATTTTTAGCATATGTAAAATTCTACCCAAACAAATATTAGGTGTGGCTTGTTAGGCTATCTATTAGAATCATTTGCATACAGAGTATACTGTGTTATTTGTGCTTAAAAATGTTGAAACTAAGTAAGTCATGTGTTATTTTTGTCATAATACTATTGTCATCTTTTCTTTTTTGGGGGGGATGGTAGGTACTGGGGATTTAACTTAGGAGCTGAACCACATCCCAGCCCTATTTTGTATTTTTTTTAGAGACAGGTTCTCACTGAGTTGCTTAGCGCCACTTTTGCTGAGGCTAACTTTTTTTTTTTTTTTAATATTTTTTTAGTTGTAGATGGACACAGTATCTTTGTTTATTTTTTTGTGTGGTGCTGGGGATCGAACCCAGTACATGTGTGAGGCAAATGCTCTACCCCTGAGCTCCAGCTCTAGCCCCTGAGGCTGATTTTGAACTCTTAATCCTCCTGCCTCAGCCTCCTGAGCTGCTGGGATTACAGATGTGCACCAAAGTGCCCAGCCTCATCTTTTCTTTATATACTTAACCATTGATTTTTAAACAGTTAGTATATTTTGTATTTATTTTTGACAAAATTTGGTTTTACTACTGGAAATGTGGTTTGCTTACTCACTCCATTAATATGAAAAATGATAGCACTTCAATAGCTTGATAAAGTGTACAACACCAAAATAGCATCTGCAGACATTGGAAGTTCTTAATGATGGTGGGTATGATGTAAGAAGTGACCTGTAGGGGAAGGACACAATAAAATTGAAATTGTTGCCCTGAGGATGTGATTTAGACTCTCTTTTGGGATAAGATTTAGTGTGTGGTAATATATTGATTATGCGTCATTGTTGCCTGGTTACCGTAGGAGCAGCTAGGTTTTAATTTGTTTGAAAATCAAATATAGAATTTGTAACAGTGGTACCAACCTTCAGAGTGGATGATTCAGGCAGCAGTTTAGTTATGAGAAATGATACTTCCATACTAAACATAAACAAGCAATTTAAAAAACCAACTAATTTCTTAACTGACAAACACATTCATTGTCTTATTCATATCTGGAAGTTTCCATTCACTTCTCAGTTTTAGTATCTTATTTTGAGCTCTTACTATATGTAAGACTTTGTGGGGATATAAGAGTGTATGTTTCACATTTTTGTAGTTTAAATAATTTGGAGTCAAGGAATTAATTGAGGTAAAGTGCTTAATTGAGCCGTTTTTATAATAAATTACCACTCTGAGAACCCCTCCCTTACATAGGTGCTTTCCTATGAGATTTTCCTTGTTCTCTTCCCCTGTAAGCCTGTGTGCCCACCCCACATCTCTAGGATGTGTCTTCTACTGAAAGTTTAGGTGTTCCCACTTAATTCATGAATCTTCCACTAGAGTATCTCTGATGTGAACCATTAATAAGTGCTTACTGTCTCTCATAATTGTCCTGTTGTTAGACAGCTGTTGCTAGAAAGTTCATGCATGTGTATCCCAATCTTCAGACTTATTCAATGGTTGACCCACTTTTTTTGCTTTCATTTTCTTTTTCTTTTCTTTGCTGTCACCTGCTCATCTTTCCTATAATTCTTTTCCTGGTCTTCTTAAGTAGGTTTAAGATTTTTTTTTTTTTTTTAACGATATTGCAAGTGCCAGGCTCTATATTAGGCATTTGTACTTACTAAATGTGTATTATGCCCAGACACTATGAGCTGATTTCAAATAAAATAATTAGTAAGCAAATTAATTTAGTCCATTTGCCATAAAATTTTGTGGTATAGGATATTCCATTTTTACAAATTAAGCTTAAGGGGCTTGGATAAGATCACATAGATGCTAAGTAGGAGGGCCAATAATCAAACCTAGATCTGTCTGATTCCAGTATGTTCTGATTCCACTGTGCCACTTTGCAGCTAAGATGTGGAATAATTTATGAAATTCACTTTCTTTGCAAAGCTTTCTATGGACTTCCTGAAGGTATTCATTGCACCTGAGTGGGTAAAGTTCTGCCATAACTGCCCCTGTCTTTTTATGGTCTTAAATTACACTTTTTCTTATGGACAATGCAATGCGTTTCTAATGTTTCTGAAACAGTATGCTTTTAAAATTCTCTTTGCTTGTTTATAAAATTTAATTTTTATTTAAAAAAAATCTCAAATTTATAGCAAAATTACAATATAGTAAAAACGAACTTTGTTTTCTGTGAACCATTTGAAAGTAAGTTGTCAACTTGGCGCCCCATTATTCTTTTTTTTTTAAATTTTTTTAAAATTATTGATGGACCTTTATTTTATTCATTTATTTATATGTGGTGCTGAGGATCGAACCCAGTGCCTCACACATGCTAGGCAAGTGCTCTGCCACTGAGCCACAACCCCAGCTCCCTGCCCCATTATTCTTGAATACTTTAGTACATGTTTCCTATAAACAAAGATAGATTTTTAGCTATCAATGCAGCCATCAAAATCAGGACATTAACAACACTTTACTGCTGTTTAATGCTCAGACCCTGTTCAGATGTCATCTTTTGTTCCTTCATAATGTTCTTTATAGAAAATGATCCAATTCATAATTATATGTTGCATTTTAGTTGCCATATCTCATTAATCTCCTTCAATTTAGAATAATGCCTGAGTCATTCTTTGATTTTATGACCTTGACACTTTGAAAATTGTGGGATAGTTATTTTGTGGAATCAGCTTTAATTTGTTTGTCTGATGTTTTCTCATGATTAGATTTAAATTACCCATTGTTGGCAAAGATCACAGATGTGATGTAGTTGTTGTTGCACTTGTTGGGTGGTACACCATTTTGAATTGTTCCACCTCTGACAATGTTTCCTATTTTTTTAAAATAAACTTTAAAAAAAATATTTAGTTATCGGGGAACCTTTTTTTTTTTTTTAATATGGTGCTGAGAATTGAACCCAGTGCCTCACAACATGCTAGGCAAACACTCTACCACTGAGCCACAACCTCAGCTCATGATAATGTTTTCTTTGATTATTGGTTGATGTGGTATTTGTTGGGTTTCTTCACTGTAAATTACTTTTTCTCTTTGAAATTAATAAATATTTTGTGGGGAGATACTTTTAAACCATGTAAATATTTTGTCATCACACTTTCAATTTCTTTTAGTTGTGGACTAATAGTTTTCATATTCAATGGATTGTAACCTATTATGGTCTTTGATTTTGGTGTTCACATTTCTTAATTTGGCTGGTTGGGTGCCTCTTTTTAAGCTTCTTATGAGTCCTTTTGTTTCTCTCTCTTTTTTGAATATTTTCTTTCTTTCTGATATAGTAAGATGTTCCAGACTCCTCTTTTCTTTTCAGTTATATATGACAGTAGAGTATGTTTTGACATATTTATACAAACATGAATTATGTCTTATTCTAATTAGGATCCTCTTGTTTTCCTCCCTGTGGTGCTGGAATTGAGTCAAAGGCCTTGCACATATTAGACACTATTTTACCACTGAGTTGTCCCCAGCCCATCTAGGATCTTTTTTTTCCCTCTGCTTTAACCCTCAAATCAGCCTTTCATCTGGAAGACTTGATTCCTTTTAGTGGAGAATCACACTTAGAAATCAAGAGCTGGGTGCTAGGTATGCTCATTGCTGTTGGGGTATTGCATTTATGGACTTCAGTGTATAGCGTTAGAGGACCCATATTTATGTTATAGATCCACAATTACTTGTATTTATTTCATTGTTTCTATATAATGAAAATTGTCAGTTATCATTTCTACTTAACTCAAACCTAGCTCCCCAGTTTGTGATAGTTTTTTCTTTCCCTTTATTTGTATCTTCCTTCTGAGATAGTATTATTCTTGATACGTTTACGTGTTTGGTACATCTTCTGTTTGTTCAGTGTTGTATGTTTGAGTGTGTTATTTGCAGAAGGCTCTGGCAGCTCAGGAAGGTAATCATAAGAATTGGTAGCTGGGCGTGGTGGCGCACGCCTGTAATCCAAGCGACTCGGGAGGCTGAGTCAGGAGGATCGTGAGTTCAAAGCCAGCCTCAGCAACTTAGCGAGGCCCTAAGCAACTCAGTGAGACCCTGTCTCTAAATAAAATACAAAATAGGGCTGGGGATGTGGCTCAGTGTCCAAGTGTCCCTGAGTTCAATCCCTGGTTCCAAAAAAAAAAA
>JAJEJO010005490.1:577837-614019 GCA_020662805.1 Glaucomys volans | reverse complement strand
TCAAAAAAAAAAAAAAAAAAAAAAAAAAAAAGAATTGGTTATTGACTAGTATCACTGAATTTATCTGGCATTATTAGAAACCTGAGGAATTCTTCATAGATAGAGAATATTGATACTTGTAACAGTATAAATAGATGTAAAGCAAACAGATATTGCAAAACTTTTTAAGTACTTAGGTTTCAAATGCTAAACTTTGAACATAGTGATCAAAGTTTCCAAAATCATGAAATTATTTATTCATGAGCTGGTTGCAATGGCACATGTCTATAATCCAAGTGACTCAGGGGGCTGAGGCAGGAGAGTCTCAAGTATGAAGTCAGCCTCAGCAACTTGGTGAGATCCTGTCTCAAAATAAAAAATAAAAGGACCAGGGATGAATATCAGTGGTTAAACGCCTCAGTAACTGGAAAATAAATAAATAAAATAAATAATTTATGCAGTCATATGGGAAGTGAGAACTGGATTGAACAAGTGTAAGGAAATTTTGGTTCCTGAATTAGCTCTTGCACTAAGTAGCTCATATATTCATGTATTATTAGGCATCATCACAACCCTGTTATTCCTTTTTTCTTTTCTTTCTGCAGTTCTGGGGATTCAACCCATGATCTTGTGCATGCTAGGCAAGGACTCTAACCCCAACCCTAACTCTTTTTATTCTTTACCTGAAAAATTGGGGATTATGGAATTAAGAAGATGAACAGGTGATTACTGAGAGTACTTCCAGAGGCTGTATGTTCCATTATTAGAAAGGGAGGGAAACCAAGGTAGGGCAGGACGAAAGGAGAGAGAAATTAATTATATGTATTTCAAATCCGTGATTTCATTTGTGGATAGTTCATTGTGAAAGGGACTATCTAAAGATACTTATATTTGCAGCTGTACATGTAGTTATCACCTTGTAAAACTGTATATGCTTTCTATATGGTTTTCTACTGTTCTTATTTTTGGTTATAGTAACAATAGCTAATAGCCATATCATGGCATAGAGTACATCACGTTTTTCACATTTATGTTCCTAATTTGAGCCTCTTAATAAGCCTGTATATTAAGTAAGGCAAATGAAAAAACAGGGAGATTCTGAGAGTTCCAGTGACTTGACTAAATATTATATAGCTAGAGAGTCAGAGCTGCAACTTGAATCCAGGTCTTTTTTTAAAAAATAATAATATTATGGATATTTATTATTATTATAAATGATAATATTATGGATAATTTCAAATTTATTATTTCCAATTTTGAGCATAAATTCCATAATTTGCAACATTTTTCATTTCTTCTCTCCTTTTACTTTTTGTTGTTCTCTGTTATAGTAATTTAAAGTAAATCCCTAACATCATGGTATTTAAACTGCAAATACTTCATTGTTTGTCTCTAATGGTAATATGTTTTTTGATAAAGCAATGGTGCAATTATTAATAGTAACTCCTTAATATCATCTCATACCAATTTGTTTTAAAAATTTTAAATTACATTAAATATGTCCTTTTTTTGGTTAGTTTGTTTTAGATTAGGATCCAAAAAGATCCACATATTGGTTTAAGACAATCTCTTAAATTTCTTTTATTTTCTAACAGTTCTTTCTCCCCCCACCCTAATAGGGATTGAACCTGGGGGCACTTAACCACTGTGCCACATTTCCAGCCCTTTTTATTTTGTATTTTGCGATAGGGTCTTCCTAAGTTACTTAGAGCCTCACTAAGTCGCTGAGGCTGGCTTTGAGATTGTGATTCTCCTGCTTCAGCCTCTTGAGCCGCTGAGATTACTGGGGAGTGCCACCATACCTGACTCCTTTTGTATTTTCTTTAAATATCATGGGTACATTGAAGAAACTGGGTCATTTGTCTTATGGAATAATTTACATTCTGATTCCTTTTGGTATGATGAAAATGTTGACAGCAGGAAGCCCTATAGATTGGTTTCTTAGTCCTTTTGATCTGAACTCCATTACTTAGACATCTTCCTTGCTTTCTGGCCTAAGGTGTGCCATGCATATTTTTTGCCCCAGTCTCAAAACTAACCATTTCTCTAAGGAACTCTGTAGCGCCAGGTTTTAAAACTTCAGGTTCCATTCACTGTTCTCTATAAAAATGCATTTCAGTCTGAGGATGATGATACATCAGTAGGTAATGCAGTCAATTTTATGAGACTATCGGTGTTTTGTGAAAAACAAAATAAAATACAAATATCAGGGGTTATTATAGGACATAGGGGTGAATATTGTTTTGTTAACCTTCTTGTATATATATTTTTATGTACTGTGTTTTAATATAATGTATATTTCTGGCTTTGGGTCCCAGTCAGAAAAAGTTTAAAAGCCTGTTATAGCCGGGCGCGGGGGCCCATGCCTGTAATCCCAGCACTTGGGAGGCTGAGGCAGGAGGATCGTGAGTTCAAAGCCAGCCTCAGCAACTTAGGAAGGCCCTAAGCAACTCAGTGAGACCCTGTCTCTAAATAAAATACAAAATAGGGCTGGGGATGTGGCTCAGTGGTGGAGTGCCCCTGGGTTCAATTCCCAATACCAAAAAAAAAAAAAAAAAAAAAAAGCCTGTTATACAACCTAATTTCTCCAAAGAATTTTTAATTCCTGTTTCTGTTATGTAAAAAACTTACTTTAATAGTACTGAACTGGGTATGAGAGAATTAACAGATGAGATATTTAAAATGTTGGGGAGGAGGAGCTGGAGTGAAAAATATTGACAGTACCAAGTGTTGACAAGGATGTGGCACACATGGAAGATTTATGCAACACTGGTGGAAGTGTAAATTAAAATCAGTATAACCACTTTGGAAAACTGTTCGGCAGTATCTTCTTAGGCTGACCATGTGCATTTCTATGACCCAGCAATTCCACTTTCAAGTGTATAACTAACAGAAATGTGAACATGTGCACTAAAAGTCACACATAAGAATAATTACAGTAGCATTAGTTTAATAATGAAAGACTACAAATAGCTCAAATATCCATTGGCAGAACGGATTTATAGATTTTGGTGTATTTGTAAATACAATAGTATATAGTAATGAGTATGAATGACCCATTGTAGGTGCTGTACCATGAATGTATGTCACAAACATATATTAAGCAAAAGAAGTCAGATAATATTGATTTGATTGATTTCCCTCCCGCCTTTGGTGGTGGTAGGGATTGAACCCAGGGACTATATCCCCACCCTTTAAATTTTATTGATTGATTGATTGATTGATTGATTGTTTGTCTGAGTTGCCAAAGCTAGCCTGGAACTTGGGATCCTCCTGTCTCAGCCTCTTGAGAGGCTAGGCTAGGCTGAGTGTGGTTGCCACCACACTCAGCTTGATTTTATTTTCTGAAGTAGGAAATAGGCAGAATGAATCTCTGGGTTAGGATCTATGTGACCATTTTTGGTGATAGTAGAGGTGGTGGTGGGATTGATGGGAGGAGGCTTAAGGTCAGTTTCTGAAGGTTTAGTCCCATGCCATCCCCTTCCCCCACCCCTTGCTTTTGGTACTAGGGATTGAACCCAGGGGTGCTCTACGACTGAGCTACATCCCCAAACCCTTTTAAATTTTATTTTGAGATAGGGCCTCACTGAATTGCCAAGGCTGGCTTTGAACTTTGGAGTCCTCCTGCCTCACCCTCCTGAGTAGCTAAGATTCCAGGCATGTGCCACCATTTCTTGCTGTGTTCCATTTCTTTATCTGAGTTCTTGGTAAATGTGTGTATTCACTTTGTGGAAATCCATTGAACTGTATACTTAAGAGTTTTGCATATTTCTGTGTGGATTTTAAGAGTCTTAAAAATTTATATGTTTTTGTCTTGTATTAAAATTTGATGTAAGCCGGGCGTGGTAGCACACGCCTGTAATCCAAGCGACTTGGGAGGCTGAGTCAGGAGGATCGCGAGTTCAAAGCCAGCCTCAGCAACTTAGCAAGGCCCTTAGCAACTCAGTGAGACCCTGTCTCTAAATAAAATACAAAATAGGGCTGGGGATGTGGCTTAGTGTCCAAGTGTCCCTGAGTTCAATCCCTGGTTCCAAAAAAAAAAAAAAAAAAATTGATGTAAACAAAATATGATTCAGATGCAACTTGTATTTCATTTTATTTTTTTATTATTTTGTTTATTTCGTACTGGGAATTGAACCCAGGGGTACTTTACCCCTGAGCTACATTCCAGCCCCTTTTGATTTTTAAATTTTGAGACAGGGTCTTGTTGTTTAGGGCCTCACTAAGTTGCTTAGGTTTCTTCAGCCTCCCAGGTCACTGGGATTACAGACTACCATGCCCAGCCAGACACAAATTTTAAAATATGTGCTCTGTATGTACAAGGCAAAATGCTGACCATTGGGGATATAAAGATTAAACAATGGGATTCCTGTTTTCTAAAGAGTCATGTATATTTAGGGAAGATGAATACTCAAGTAACATGATGCTAGACAGGCTATGTGTGTGTGTGTGTGCACATGTGTGTGTGTTGTGGTACTGGGGATTGGACCCAGGGCCTCATGCATGCTAGGAAAGCACCCTACCACTGAGCATACACACCAACCCTTGTTTGTGTATTTTTTTTTTTGATTGGTAAATAATTCATTCATACCAATAAAATTAATTAATAAAATTAAATCGGGAGCACATGGATTCTTGGGCATATCAAATCATATCAGAAACGTCAGACACAGGAGTGTAGCAGTCTTACCAGACATAACCCCTCACCTAAGCCCCCCAAAAAAGTAGCACCCTGAGGCTGGGCACAGTAGCACATGGATCCCATCACCTGGTCACAGTATTTTTTTTTTTTATTTGTTTGTGTATTGTTAAAGATATATTAATCATGTCCTTTCATTCCCTCTTTTCTTTTTATAGCACTTGACAGATACCTCTCATGGTGTAAGAAATAAGTGCCTGCAATTACTTGGCAATCTTGGCTCTTTGGAGAAAAGTATCACAAAAGATGCAGAAGGCCTAACTGCCAGAGATGTCCAGAAGATTATAGGGGATTATTTTAGTGACCAAGATCCCCGTGTAAGAACAGCAGCAATAAAAGCCATGGTAAACATGATTATTATTGAAACTAATTGGGGACGATTTTCAGTGTGTTTCTGTTGTTTTTGCCCAGGGCTTTGTGAATGCTAGGCAAGCACTCTGCCCCTGAGCTACACCCTCAACCCTCTTCCTAAGATTTTTTTGTCATTATTTCACATTTTTCTAGTATTCCCTTGGGATTGTCCATCGATTAGGCTTTTTGGCGAGGTTCCTTTTTTTGTCTTTTTTGGAACTGGGAGTTGAATCAGAGCTTTGCAAATTCAAGGCAGATGCTTTGCCACTGTGCTGCATCCCTGCCCATGGGTTTGCCTTTATAAATGCTTAAGTGCTTGTGCTAAAAAATCTTGGATTAGTTTTCTTATTTAGATAAGACTGATTTTGCCTGAAACGAACCATATTACTCTGATACAAGGTGGGAAAATATATGAGATTGTCTGGAGACATTAGAAATAATCTTTTCCACAAATACTTAAATTGTCTTTTTTATCCAGTTGCAGCTCCATGAAAGAGGACTGAAATTACACCAAACAATTTATAATCAGGTATTTTATCTTAAATGATTCCTGTCTGAGCTCAATTCACAATAGCTAGATTGTGGAACCAACGTAGATGCCCTTCAGTTGAAGAATGGATAAAGAAACTGGTATATGTACACAATGGAATATTACTCAGCCATAAAAAGAATAAACCTATGGCATTTGCTGGTAAATGGGTGGAGTTGGAGAATATCATGCTAAGTGAAATAAGCCAAGCCCCCAAAACTAAAGGCCAAATGTTTTCTCTGATCAGTGGATGCTGATACATAATGGGGTGGGGTGGGGTTATGGGGGGGATAGGAAAGAATGAAGGAAGTATGGATGGTGTAGAGGAAAATGGGCCAGGAGGGGATGGGGGAAGGAAAAGTAGTAGACTGAGACAGACAGTATTACCCTATGTATATGTAAGATTATATGAGTTGTGTGAATAAAAAAATAATCAAAATGAATAAAAAAAAAATGATTCCTGTCTGAAAGGGCAAGAGAATCATGAAACTGGGCAGGTGGCACTCTGGTTCTCAGAGTTTGAAAACATAAGAACTTCAGCAGGATAATAGTGGCCATGCTAATTGGGATGAATGTGCAGTCATATCCAAAACATACTTTTCAGGAAGAGAATGTGGGATATATAATTAAATAGCAATAATAAATATGAAAAGGACTTTTAGGAGGATCTAGGAAGCTCACTATGAATACCAGAGTGCATGAATTTAACTATGTTTAGAATAAGGAAAGTGGTAGTCTTGCTGATCTCTCTTTGGATGGGCTTTATATGAAGTCAATTCTGGACACCACACTCGATGAACTAGAATGTTTCTGGAGGAGGGTAACCAAACCATGAGACCCCATAAAAACATCTTACCCAAATGTAGTATTGGTAAAAGAATGGCATGATGAAATTGTAGAAAAGCTGACTGACATCCTATACAAAGGACCTTAGCAGGTGGTCAAAGGACCTTGGGTCAAAGGTCAAAGGACCTTGCAGAATAATGGAATAATCTAGTGGTGTGCAATCTAAATCCACACTCAGTGATCAGATTTTGTTCACTTACCAAGAGTGGCGTTTTTTTGTTTGTTTGTTTGTTTTGGTACCAGGGATTGAACCCAGGGGCCCTCAACCGCTGAGCCACATCCCCAGCCCCTCTTTGTATTTTATTTAGAGACAGGGTCTCACTGAGTTGCTTAGCGCCTTGCCTTTGCTGAGATTGGTTTTGCGCCCTCGATTCTCCTATCTCAGCCTCCCAAACCACTGGGATTACAGGCATGCGCACCTGCATCTGGCTCAAAGAACACTTTTATCTCTTGGAGAAAATTATAATTAGACAAACCTCTATAACTGTGTATACCATATTTGTTTTACAAAACAAAGTGGAATGGGTCCAGAATGCTTATGTGACCATCTCTTTTCCCCCTGTAGAAAAACCGTGGGAAACCAAATAACTAAAGAAAACTTAGAGAGTAAGGACTCAGAAGAAAGACAGTCAACTGATTCAGATGTTTAATGGCATAGAACTGTGTCAGTAATGTAGGCAGTCAATGATGAGGACCTCAAGGGAATGAATATGGAGTGATAGTGGAAGATTTGATATATAAAATAGAATTTGGTTCCAGAATGAGTTCAGTTTTAGTTGTGTTGAGTTTGAAAGTTTGGTGGGATAGCCATGAAGAAAGTTCCAGGTCATAGGTAGTTAAGAAGGTTTGGGTCAGGAGAAATTTGAGCTGGTGGTAGATACTGGAGCCATCAACATATCTTGGGGACATGGGGGATACCCAGGAAGTGTGAGTAGGTTAAACAGAGCCCAGTGATGTCAAACCAAAATAAATAGAAATGTGAGCTTTGATTTAACAGACAGGAGTGAAAAACCCATCTTTGCTGTGTGAGCCTGTGAGAGCAGTATAGTGGCTCCCAGCAAGTTCTGCTAGATTTGATACAATTCTAGGTATCTGTCAGTCTGAGGCAGGACACATAGTCCAAATATAACCAGAGCAGCTGACAGAGGCCAAGAATTCTTTAGTGGGTAAAGGTTCTAGATGTTAAAACACAAGTATTATTTGACTGACATCCTTATCCAATCACCATATCTTCATTTTAAAATAGTTTGAACATCACCTAGGAGGACACAGAACTGATAGACTTTTGGAATCCTTCTTTGCAGGCCTGTAAATTGCTCTCTGATGACTACGAACAAGTGCGCAGTGCTGCAGTCCAGCTTATCTGGGTTATCAGTCAGCTCTATCCTGAAAGGTCAGTGTGGGTGTAAGCTGACTTCTGTTTATTTACTACTAAGCCCTTTTTCTGCCCTTTCACCAAGACAAAGCTATTTCCAGAAAAAAATTCTGGAAGGCAGTGTGGAAGGGGACAAGCACAGGCCCTGCAAATCAGGATGCCTTGTCCTCTGTTTTTAACTCTGCAATGAACTTTCTGTGTTCTTTGGGAAAGATATTTCACCTTTTTGGGTCCCAGTCAGTCTTCTTGACTGTAATTGAAGAGACTGGACTATCTCTCAAGAGTCTTAGATCTTTTGGGGATATTCATTAACATTGTTTGAGACCTATTTAATTTAGTTTTTGTTTGGGCCAGATGCCAACTAAAGGTACCAGATGTGTGTTGAGAATAATGACCCCTTGTGTAGTGTTTTCTTGGTTAAAAATATTTTTACAGAAGGTAAATCGTTGATTCTCACAGTGATTCTTTGAGGTGGAGAGACAAATGTTATTTATTCCATTTATAGAAGAATTTCTTCCTATAGGAAAGAGAGTTTTTTCCCTTTTCATTAAGCTGTCTTCCAAAATCTGAAAACTAGAATGGGTTGATAAACCTATAGGAGTAGACTCCATTTATAGATTTTTAGAACTTAAACACACACACACACACACACTCACACACACAAAAAAATGGAAATTGCCTCTTCTTTTAGAAGTAGATTTGCAAGTGTTGTATGTTGATTTACTCTGAGATCTTATCGTATTTACAGTAGTTCAGTTATAGAAGAAAATAAGTGGCTGCAGAATACTTTGTAATTTTTTTGGTTTCTTCGTGTGTGTGTGTGTGTGTGTGTGTGTGTGTGTGTGTGTGTTGTTTCTCGGGATTGAACACATAGCCTTACCATGCTCAGCATGTGTTGTATAACTCAGCTACACCCCTGATCCCAAGTTCTTGGTTTATTCATGAATCTTTGAACCTTTGGTAGGTGATACACATTTATTCATGACACTGAAAATTTGCAGTGCAACAGAAGGGTTGGTTCATCCTCCCAGACTGACTTTTTTATGCTGAAATGTGTTTCATCATTGTAGGATTTGAACTGTACTATTCAGTTATCATTCCCTTATATATCAGTTTTCATTGGTTATTCTTAGTTTATTGAACTTGGGGCCTTAGGCACATGTCTTGTCATGTGTTTTTTCTCCTTTTCTTTTAATCTAGCATTGTCCCAATTCCTTCTTCTAATGAAGAAATTCGTTTAGTTGATGATGCATTTGGAAAAATTTGCCACATGGTCAGTGATGGCTCCTGGGTGGTTCGTGTTCAAGCTGCAAAGCTATTGGTAAGTCGCACTTTTTTTTTTTTTAATTTCTGTTTGGGATTGAACCTGTGGCACTCTATAAACTGAACTATACCCCCAGTGCTTTTATTATTTTCTTTAGAATAGGGCCTCCCAGCCGGGCATGGTAACACACACCTGTAATCCAAGCGACTTGGGAGGCTGAGTCAGGAGGATCGAGAGTTCAAAGCCAGCCTCAGCAACTTAGCGAGGCCCTAAGCAACTCAGTGAGACCCTGTCTCTAAATAAAATACAAAATAGGGCTGGGGATGTGGCTCAGTGGCCGAGTGTCCCTGAGTCAATCCCTGGTTCCAAAAAAAAAAGAATAGGGCCTCCCAAAGTTGTCCAGGCTGACCTTGAACTGGAGCTCCTCCTGCCTCAGTCTCCTGAGTAGCTGACATTCCAGGCATGTACTCCTGTGCCTGGTTAAATTATACTTTCTTTAGTGAACATATCGCCTGTTTAATCTTTTTTTATATGTATGTGTGGTACAGGAGACTGAACACAGAGGGGCTCTACCACTGAGGTACTTTCCTAGCCATTTTTATTTTTTATTTTGAGACAGTCTTTGGCTAAATTTTGAGGCTGGCCTCCAACTTGCAATCCCTTTGCCTAAGCCTCTCAAGTAGCTTAGATTATAGGTGTGTTCCACCATGCCCAGCATCTATTAAGTTTTCATAAACATTTTCAGAAACTACAGATTGGGACAGGTGTGGGGCCATTTTTAGAAACCTCACAGAATTTCTTAATATAGAAATAAATAGGGCTGGAGTTGTGGCACAGTGGTAGAGCACTTGGCTAGCACATTTGAGGCACTGGGTTTGATCCTCAGCACCACATAAAAATAAATAAAATAAAGGTATTGTGTCCATCTACAACTTAAAAACATATTTAGAAAAAGAGAAATAAATAGCTTACTTTCCTATAGAGTCTTTTTTAGAATTAGAAAGATCTCACAGATAGTCCTATTTAACTTTATTAGCATACAAGATAGCCAAGGCCTGGAGAAAGAGGAAATTAATAAAAATAGTTGCCTAATTTACTAAGCACCTGTTATGGCTTAAATGTTTTGCAAGGGTGCCCTTTACATTTATTTTCTCATTTACTCGTCATAGTAACCCTGCGAGAGAAATACTATTTTTCCTGTTTCTCAGATGGAAAACTGAAGTACTGAGAAGTAAATTATCCAGTTTATACAGATAGAAAATGATAGAGTGAATTCAGATCTTAATAGTCTTTTAGCTTGGCACTTTCCTATTGTCTTGCCTTTGAGGATTCGTAGCATTTTTGGTAATTTTTCATTTTTGGTAATTTTTTCAGTTTTGGGGATTTAACTCAGAGCTGCTTTACCATTGAACTACATCCTGAGGCCCCTTTTTAATTTTTGAGACAGATTCTCACTAAGTTGCCAAGGCTGGCCTCTAATTTGAGAGATCCTCCTGCCTCAGCCTCCTGAGTCACTAGGATTATAAGCATATGCCACTATGCCTGGCCATAACACATTTGTTTAAACAAAACAAAATAAAACTTTTTAGGGTGAAGCCATCCCCTCCTTTTTTTTGGTACTGGGCTGGAACTATCTTTAGAGTATTGTCCTGATAATTAGCATATCTTTGTTACATTGGACATGTCTCTTGATCTTAGTCTCAGTTTATTCAACTGTTAAGTGGGACTTTTAATATCTCTCTCTCTCTCTTTTTTTTTTTCCCATGGTGCCCAGGGCCTTGTGCTTGTGAGGCAAGTGCTCTACCAACTGAGCTACATCTCTCATTTTTGCCTCACAGGTTGTCACACTGCTCCAATGGAATACTTTGTAAGAAAATGTTTACAAATTGTAAAGCACTTTGTGAAGTGGGTTGGGATTGTAGTATATGTAAGAATTTCTACATCCCAGCAAGAATATCTGAGGTTCTTTTTACACACTTCTTTGAGGGCCACTAGCAGTGCCATTCTTGGTGAGATTGTTGTCTGAATTCTTTGACCCTTACTGCCCTTGTGGTCAGTATTTATTGGGGTAACTACTGAAACGTACATGAATATTTTCATGGAATAATAAGGAATTCAGATGCATAATTTCAGAATTTCCTGCTAATAGATTATATTGCTTGTCCATAATTAAATGGAGTTAAGCTAACAGTTAATGATTCTGTTTTGGGTTCAAATTTGTTTTTGGCTTATGAATGTTTTTATTTTATTTTTTGGTACTAGGGATTGAATCTAGAACCTTGTGTATATTAGATTTGTACTCTACTACTGAACTGTATCCCTGGCATGTATGTTTTAAAATTATGAATAGTCCAGTCATTCATTAGATCCTTTTATTCAACAATTACTGATCATCTAAAATGAACTCCATCTTTGAGGGGAGGGAATATGTCTTTATTTATTTGTTTATTTATTTAGGTACTGGGGATTGAACCCAGGTACGCTTTACCAATGAACTAAATCCCATTCCTTTTTATTTTTTGTTTTGAGATTTTGTCTTGCTTAAGTTGCTGAGGGTCTCACTAAATTTCCAAGACTGGCCTTGAATTTGTTACCCTTCTGCCTCAGACTCTTGAGTCACTGGGATTATAGATGTGTACCACCATGCTCCCTGAGGGAGGGAATGTATTTAGAGAAATAATTTAATGCTGTATCTTCACTCATGTAGGTAGTTTAAAAAAATAATCCTTAAAGCAGGATCATTGACAATTTTGTTCTGTACTCTCATAGGATTTGAAATCTATTTCTATAAATATGTATGAATAATGAATGTTATATTGAAAGGATTTCTACTTGGATGACTCTTAAACTTGAGTCAGGTGCTTCATGTTTTAATTTGATGATTTTAAATATGAAAAGTTTCAAATTATATAAGTAATTGTATTCAGAAGTAATTAATAGGGCTAGGGTATAGCTCAATGGTAGAATGCTTCCCCTGAGTTTGATTCCCAGCATCATGAATTAATAACAATTTTTCTAATAATATTATAGTTTTTAGCCTACTAAACTAGGCTTTTAAAGTCATATGTGCGCGCGCGTGCACACACACACACACACACACACACACTTTCTTATGTGGAAGCACACACACCTGTATGTATGTATACATAACCTCATATACGTCTATTTTTTTTTTTTTCTTGGTACTTGGGATTGAACCCAGAGGCATTCCACCATTGAGCCACATCCCCAGCCTTATTTTGTATTTTATTTAGAGACAGGGTCTCACTGAGTTGCTTAGGGCCTTCCTAAGTTGCTGAGGCTGGCTTCGAACTCTCGATCCTCCTGCCTCAGCCTCCCAAGTGCTGGGATTACAGGCATGCACCATCATGCCTGGCTTACATCTATTTTTTTTTTGAACCAGGGATTGAACTCAGGGACACTCAGCCACTGAGCCACATCCCCAGCCCTATTTTGTATTTTATTTAGAGACAGGGTCTCACTGAGTTGCTAAGGGCCTCGCTAAGTTGCTGAGGCTGGCTTTGAACTCGCGATCCTCCTGACTCAGCCTCCCAAGTCGCTTGGATTACAGGCGTGCGCCACCATGCCCGGCTAGCTTACATCTTTTTTAAGTAATTTTTAATCCTTTTAAATTCTTCGATATTGATATCCTATTATTCATTTTATAGATAATAAAACTAAGATTTACCCAGGTGTGGTGACATGCCTGTAATCACAACTTGGGAGACTAACGCAGGAGGATCCAAGTGAAGCCATTCTCAGCAACTTAGAAAGGCACTATCTCAAAATTAAAACTGGGGATGTAACTCAATATTAGAGCTCCCCTGGATTCAATCCCCAGTACCCAAAAAAGGAAAGAAAATTCAAAACTATGATGTGAAATGAGAATGATGTGAAAGAGAATGGCTTTTAGTTTTTTTATAACTGCCCAAAGGGGGCAAAGAAAGTTGATTTCTGAGTAAGCAGATCCATGAAACTATTTAGAGTCTAGTCACTACTTTGAAATTAAGCCTAGTGTTGACATTCTATCTAGGACGTGGTGTTTAGTTCAATGATTTCTTCTTAGGGTGTTGAATTTCTCATAGTGAAAAAGGTTCCTCAGTATTTATAAACTTCTAAAAGTCTTTGAAATTTTGGAACTTGAAATGTTATAACATTTTAAGATTGTGATTCGTAGACTTTTATGCCTGAGAGTCTGCCAAGGATTGGCCTTTCTTGAGGTAAATGTAGATGTCCTACGTAGTGGCAGCTTAATGACTGATACACTAATTTGTCTCAGTCATTTTTCTGCTTCTTTTTAATTGCCTAATTAGATAGGAGCTAGAAGCTTTATGTGGTAGTCAGCTTTTTGTAGTAGTAACCAAAATACCTGAAATGAAAACTTAAAGGAGGATTAAAGATTTATTTTGGCTCATGTTTTCAGAGGTATCAATCCATGATTGGCTGGCTCCATTGCATTGGACCTGCGGTGAAGCGGGACATTATGGCAAAAGGACATTGTAGATGAAAGCTGCCCCACTCATGATAGCTGGAAGCAGAGAGGAAGGGTGGGAGTGAAGGTATACCCTTCTGGAGCACTCCGCTACTTCCTACAACTGGGACCTACCTCCTACAGTTTCCATCACATCCCAGCAATCCATTCAAATTATTAATCCATCAAATGAATTAATTACTGATGAGATTAGAGTCCTCATGATCCAATAATTTCTTAAAGCTCCTCTGAACATTGCTGCATTGGGGGCCATTCCATTAGTACATGACACATTAGGGTACATACCAGATCCAAACCATAACACTTTAAAACTAGAATAAAGAAAAAATACATACACCGATTTATGTTTTTTTATACTAATGGAGTAGTTTTTGCTCTGAAAGCTTGTTTGATTCTGGTTTATTAAATATCTGGTTTCAGAGACAGTTTATAAAGCTCTCCAGTGAAATTATTTTATTAGCATTTTAAGTTAGTATTGGAGATTGAACTCAGGGAAGCTTTACCCCTAAGCTACATTCCCAGTTCTCTCTCAAAATAAAAAGTAAACATTTTTTGGTCTCAAAATAAAAAAAAATTTTAAAAAATTTTTATTTTTATTTTGAGACAGGGTCTTTCTAAGTTGCTAAGGCAACTTTACCTTTACCTTGGGATCCTCCTGTCTCAGCCTCCCAATTTGCTGAGATTACAGGGGTGCACCACTGCATTTGGCTAGTGTTAAAAATTTACATTGGTAAGTAGTATTAGTTATGCAGTTGGAGAGGTACCATTTACCTGAATCTTTTTGTCTTGGTTAAAATAGACAAGAATGTGGATGTTTTTCTTATTGATAGTTCATGTTTTGATGAATTTGCTATCTTTTTGACCCAAACCTTCACCTCTTGTATTTTCCTTAATGATGGTATCTTCTACTAAGATATGAAAGAGAGAAATTTGTGAGTTCTTTTTCTTTGTTCTTTATCCATTGAGTCATCAGCTCATATCAGTTCTACCTCCTTGACATCACCTGAATCCATCCACTCTTCATTTCTGCTAGGCCCATATTAATTTAAATCTCACCATTTTTTAAGTGGATTAGTATATTATAGGGCTTTTTGCATTTGTGGATTTTGATGGAAAGCTTCAGCTATTTGCTGACACTAAAAATTTACTGTAAGTGATATATAATTTTTTGATGCCTTTTGTGTTGTTGGGAGAGAGCTCAACTGAAGGCAGTGGAAGAGGCCTTGGAAAGTATGGAAGAATTAATTTACTGCATCATCATTTGATCCTTTGTTTTTTGTGGAGAAGAAATGCTTTTTGAAAAGCCAACTACTAATGCTGGTGGGATAATTAAAATTTAGGAGACCTTAAAAATTTATGTTCCTTTGCTGGGTGTGGTGGTGCATGCCTGTAATCCCAGCAACTCTGGAGGCTGAGGCAGGAGGATCAAGAGTTCAAAGCCAGCCTAAGCAGATTAGCAAGGTACTTAGCAACTCAGTGAAACCCTGTCTCTAAAAATATGAAAAAGGGGTTGGGACGTGGTTCAGTGGTTCAGTGCCCCTGGGTTCAATTGCTTGTACCAAAAAAAAAAAAAAAAAAAAATGTTTCTTACTCATAAGATTGCTGTTGAATAAAAAAAGTTTACATTTGGCATTAGCCCAGATCTATGTAGCAAACAGCTATGTGGTGATAAAATGTTATTTTGAGGGCTGGAGTTGTAGCTCAGTGGTTGAGAGCTTGCATAGCCCAGGTGAGGTACTGGGGTTCAATCCTCAGCACCACATAAAAAACAAATGAAAAAAAATTAAAGGTTAAATTCTAAAAAAGAAAACTAAAAAAAGTTATTTTGAAACTAGTCAAAACAGTACAATTGTTCTTTACAGAGTCAGAGGAAAGGGTTTGTTTGAGTAAAGATATTACCAAAGAACATGTAATTTTCTATGGAAAATGTGGTTGGAGAAAAGATCTATGCCTGTATAAGCATTTTCGTGTTTATTAATGTGGAAATTGGAAAACGACTCAGATACATGACTTAAGGCGTGTCCATGATCTGCTTTTATAAACCTATTTTTCAGGGGAGGGCAGTATTGAGATTGAATTTAGGACTCCTCATATTGCTGGGCAAGTACTCTAACACTGAGCTATACCCCTAACCCTTTTTCAAAAATTTTAAGTTGGCTTCTCATTGAGTTGCCCAGGCTGGCCTCAAACTTGTGCTTGTCTTGCTTCAGCCTCCTGAGTCTCTGGGATTGCAGGCATGTGCCTCCATGCCCAGTTTAAAGCCTCTTAAACTGGTCTCTCGGCTTCCATTTTGATTCCTTCTAGTCCATTAGTCACACTGCTGCAAGAAGCGCTTTATGAAGTATAGATCCATGCCCTCCCTTACTCGAAACAAACAAGTTACCTCATCTCTCAGCCTCAATTTCTCACCTTTAAATAGGGATAATAAAGGTGCATTCTTCATGGGCTTATTAGGAGCAGTACATTTTAAAAATATAAGTAAAATATTTTGTACATGGTTGACTTCATTAAGTGTTTAATGGAGATTATCTAATTATTTTTCATATAAGGTAAACTCCTTCCTCCTAGCAAACAAGAATTTATAATCTGATCTTTACCTATCTATCCTGCCCCATTCATAAAACCACTAATGCTTCTCACATGGCATTCTCTCATTGGCCTTGTGTTTGTACTGTGATATCTGATTCCCCAAACATATCTCTTCCTGCCTGTACTCCCTATTGCTCACTGTCTCAATTCCTATATCATCCTTTACAAATGCATTTTTTAGTATTTCATACCATAAGGTAGTAATCTTTTTGCTTGTCAGTTTCCCTCACTTGTTTTCCAGATCACTGTTTATGTTGTTGATATCTTTATTTTTGTATTCCTGGTCCTGGTAGCTATAGGCATATTAGTGAATGGTTGCTAAATAAATATTTGTTTTATTGATTGAGTGAATGAATGAAAAAATGAATGGAAAGAATGAAATAAAATGCAACAAAAGACAGCAAACAGTAGTAGTTAAGGCAAAGAACTGTACAGCCTGAGTTCATGTTTCAGGTCAGGGATTTCCTCTCTTTGTGACCTCCAGTGTGTATTACTTAATGTTTTTGGTGCTTTCCCCTTTCCATATATAAAACAGGACTAATAATAGTATTTACTTCACAGGGTTGTAATGAGGATTAAATAAGTTAGGTATGTATAAAGCCTTGAGACATTGCATGGCACATAGTAAGCTCTGTCTAGATGTGAGCTGCAGCAGTTAGTACTATCACTATTACTTTTATTGTATTTCAGATGATTCAGAACCCATAGGCATCTTTACTGTCTTTATGCATTTAAGTTGGTTGCAAACTTTGAATATTAAGATAATGTTCAAATAATAAAAGTTGTTTAATATGCTGTGGATTCTTTCCTTATTTACAGGGCTCTATGGAGCAAGTCAGTTCTCATTTCTTGGAGCAGACCCTTGACAAGAAACTGATGTCAGATCTGAGGGTAACTTGAATTGTTTGTTGTTTCTGAGTATCTATAAACAATATCAATGTAGCAGTATGCTGAGTGTGTTGATTTCATTTCAGCAACTCATGCATTTGTTAAATTAAGGTAGGGTAACTAGATAACATTTTAATTCAAAATCTTGGCAATCTGAATCAATTTACAATCTACTTCAATAAGTTTTTTATTATAATTAGGAAGTACTATATACTGATTGTGTTTTACAAGGAGGCAAGATTAATTTTCCATTGTTAGAAACTACGAGGTCTGGTCTGGTTTTGTTAGGTGGTTTGACACCTAAGGACTCATCCACAGTGGATCCCATGGAAGAACGAACGACTCCATTCTTCCAACAGCAACAAAATTCCTCTTTGAAATGTCCTTTGGCTTTAACTGTGATGGTTCTTTTATGTTTGGCAGGACCAGGTGTTACTTTGAGAATATGATATGTACATTTATTGACAGTAATTTTTGAAATTATAAAAGTGATAATGAAGAGTTATAGAATTTTTGATAAAATAGAGGAAAAAGGGAAACAATTTACTCATATTTCCACTACCCTAGTATAATGACTTTGGTCATTTTGGAATATTTCTCTTTTTCTTATGTATGTTCTTATATATGTTTTAAACATTGAATCTTTACATGCAGATAATGTCATGGTCTACTTTTTACATTTACCACTATATCATATTCTTCCTGTCCCCATATTGTCAACTTTATACTTGGTCTTTTTACCAATTGTATAATATTTTGTTAAGTAGATGTACCATCACTTTTTGGCTATTTCCTCTAATGTCTGTATCAGACATTTGTTGTGTCCTTATTTTTCTGCCAGTGTATCACACAGAGTATCACCTTCATGCATATTAGTTCTTTTTGTTTTTGAGTTATTCTGTAAGATAAATTCGTTAAAATGACTATATAGTTGACATCTGTGCTTTGTGAAACATTTTCATATTGTTTTCCTGAAGGGCATGATTCGTTTTTGGGGGTGGTGGGCAGCAGTACTGGAGGTTGAATACAGGTGTGCTTACTATTGAGCTACTTTTATAGCCCTTTTAATTTTTTATTTTGAGACAGGGTCTCCCTAAGTTGCCCAAACTGGCCTCAAACCTGTGATCCTCCTGCCTCAGCCTTCTGAGTGGCTGGGTGTACAGGCATATGCCACTATGCCTGACCCATTGCCTTGATTTGAGAGTTTATTTAAGTGGTCTTTATTTGTTTGGCTTTGGTTTGGTATGTTGGAAGGATAAGGAAGGAAATCCTTATAGCAAATGGAGAGGAATGGATAACATATAGGTTTCTAAGATACTCTGTGAGGTATAAGCTTTATATTGTTGAATGTGACCCACATCTTTTTAGATAGTACCTATCTCCTTAGTGCCTCTGAGGTAATCAGCCTGTGAAGATTCATAAGAGGCGGATGTGTGAAACAGAGTACCAGTTCATTTATTTATGATGAGAATCATAATTGCCAGGTGTACTTTATCTTTACTTTTGCTGATCAGTATATTCCCTCTTAGGTAACCTGTGTGGAAAGTGAACTTCCTAGAAAGTCATTTGGTAAAGCCCAATGTTGCTCAGATAGAGCATGATATTGACATACAGAGACTTAGCCTGCTTTTATTCCCCTTTTTGTCCCCCTTCCTCCCTCTTCCTTCCTTCCTTCCTTCCTTCCTTCCTTCCTTCCTTCCTTCCTTCCTTCCTCCCTCCCTCCCTCCCTCCCTCCCTCCCTCCCTCCCTCCTTATTTTCTCTCTCTCTCTCTCTTTCTCTCTCTTTCTTTTTTTGCTTTTGGTGGAACTGGGTATTGATTGCACCCAAGGCCTTGCACATGCTAGGCAAGCACTGAGCTATATATCCAGACCTTTTTATTTTGAGACAGAGTTTTATTAAATTGCCCAGGCTGGCCTCAAACTTACGATCCTCCTGTCTTGGTCTCCCAAGTAACTGGTATTTCAAGAATGTTCCACCATATCCTACTTGAGACTCATTTCTTTCTTTCCTTCCTTTTTTTTTTTTTTTTTTGGTGCCAGCAATTGAACCCAGGGACATTTAACCACTGAACCACATCCCCAGCCCTTTTTATTTTATTATTTCGTTTCATTTCATTTCATTTTTTTGAGACAGGGTCTTGCTAAGTTGCTGAGGCTGACTTAGAACTCACAATCTTCCTGCCTCAGCCTCCCAAGTTGCTGGGTTTACAGGTGTGGGCCACCATCCCAACTAGAGACTCATTTCTAATGAAACTGAAAAATTTGTTTCCTAGAGTCATGGGGCAGCTTTTGCATGGTCACTCCCATTGTTTGTCTCTCCGGCTCTCCCTTTCCCATATTGTTATTATGGCAAACAAAACTATCTGATCAACACATTCTTCAGCTATCTTCACACTCTTTAATAAGTTTACTGAATTTTCTTATAAACTTGTGATCCTTTTGTCTCATTTTAAGTTGAATTTGCATTTCTCTGCTCTGAATTATTGAGTAATATTTTAAAATGTAACTCTCAGAGAGCATTTTAATTTCCTACTTTCTCGTGTTCCCAAGGTGCTCCTTCATGTTCCCTCCAGAGTTTCCTGCAAGTGGTAATTGTTGTTGTCTTCTGCAGAGGAAGCGTACTGCACATGAGCGTGCCAAGGAACTTTATAGTTCAGGGGAGTTTTCCAGTGGCAGGAAGTGGGGAGATGATGCTCCTAAGGAAGAAATAGATACAGGGGCTGTGAACTTAATCGAATCAGGAGCTTGTGGAGCCTTTGTTCATGGGTTGGAAGATGAGATGTATGGTAAGTATGATTGCATAGTAATAATAGTACCCATTCACTGAGTGACTGTCAGGCATTGAATAGAGTGGTAAACATGCATTGTCTCAATTAGTTTTCATAATCAGTCTGTGTAATACCTGTTCTGATTTTTATTTTATAAACAGAAGAGGCTGATACCCAGTAGTATGATATAGTGGTTAAGACATGGCTTTAGGTTTAGTCGATGCAAATTCAAATTTCATCATTTCCATAAAATGGAAGTTCTTCTAAGTTGTAAGAATTCAGTGAGGTTCAATATATGTAAAGCTTTTGGCATAATAAATGAATTATTTATAGTAAGCACTTGGTAGTAAAAAATTGATGGTCACCCAGATAGTAAGACATAGAAACAACTTAAACCCAGGTGTCTGACCAGAAAACTCTAATAGGACTGATAAAAGACTTTATTTTATTTATTTAATTTTTTTTGTGGTACTGGCAATTGACAGCAGGGCCTTTCACTTGCCAGGCAAGAGGTACATCCCCCAGACCTTATCAAATTTTTATTTTGGGACACAGTCTTACTAAGTTGCCCAACCTGGCCTTAAACTTCCAGTCCTCCTGCTTCAGCCTCCCTGGTAACTGAGATTACATACATGTGCACCATACCCAATAAGATAAAGGCTTTTCACCTTTGATTTTGAAAGATATTTTCATGGGAATAGAATTCTAGATTAATATAACCTTTCTGCCTCCATCTTCTGAAGATGTTGCTTCATGTTGAAAAGTGTGCTGTCATTTTTGTCTTTGTTCCTCTCTGTGTGTAACAGGTCTTTTTTTCTCAACCTTCTGTTAAGATTTTCTCTTTATCATTAGTTTTAAGCAATTTGATTATGAATGTCCTGGTGTAGTTGTCTAGTTGTTTCTTATGTTTAGAGTGTTGAACTTCTTGAATCAAATGTAGTTTTCATCACATTTAGAAATAGTTCAGCTAGTATTTTATTTATTTATTTATTTATTTAATTTTTATTTTTATTTTTTTGCAGTGCTGGGGATTGTCATCTTGTATTTTTATAAAAATATTTTTCTGGTTTTTTTTTTGGCGGTGCTGGGGATTGAACCCAGGGCCTTGTGCTTGCAGGGCAGGCACTCTACCCACTGAGCTATATCCCCAGCCCAGTTACTCTTAATTACATGTGTTAAGTTCCTAAAGTTTTCCTGCAGCTCATTGATGTTTTGTTCTTTTTTTTTTCAACCCTCTATATCTTGAGTAATGTCTATTAATTTCATCTTTGTTGTTTTTTTTACCTTTTTTTATTTTTAGTTTTAGATAGATACAGTATCTTTATTTTATTTATTTATGTGGTGCTGAGGATTGAACCCAGTGCCTCCTGCATATGAGGCAAGTGCTCTATCACTGAGCTACAACCCTAGCCCCTGATTTCATCTTTGAGTTCATTAATGTTTCTTATGAAATGTCTGATACTAATCTCCTACAGTGTATTTTTCATCTTAGATATAGATGTCATCTTTAGTTTTTTTAAGTTTTTTTTTAGGTTTTTTTTTTGGTACCAGGGATTGAACCCAGGGGCACATTACTCCTGAGCTACATCTATGACCTTTTTTAATTTTTATTTTGATACAGGGACTTGCTAAGTTGCTGAGACTTGCCTTGACTTTGCAGTTGTCCTGCTTAAGCCTCCTGAGTTGCTGGGATCATAGGCATGTGCTGCTGTACCCAACTTTTAGACTTTTAATTAGAATTTGAGGAGTTTTTTTTTTTCAATATCTTCCATGTCTCTACTTACTGCGTGTAATATTTCCTTCAGCTTTTTCAACAAATTACATATTTATAATAATTGTCCAGTATCCTTGGGTTTGTGTGATTTCTGATGGCTTTTGATTTTCTCCCTTATTAGAGATTATATCATTCTGATTCTTTGCATGTTTAGTAATTTTTAATTGGATATGAGGCATTGTGAATTTTATTGATTATTAAGTACTGAACATTGTTTTACTCCTGCACATCTTCTTGAGCTTTGTTCTGGGGGTGCATTTTGCTTGTCCTAATTTTAAACTTTGTTAGGCGAGACCAGGGCAATTGAGTCTGAGGCTTTTTCTGTACTATTGAAGCAAAACTCTTCTGAATAAACTCTTATTGGTCCTATGTGAATTCTGACTTTTGTTCTCTCTGAAGTAGTTCTTTTCCAGGTCTCAGTTTCCTCACAAATCAGAACTTAGCTGAATACTTGAGGAGGGTCCTTTTGCAAATCTCCCAGATTCTCCATCTCTCTGTGGAGTTTTCTCCTTTTGGCACCTTAGTATGTGACTTCTAGTGAGATTGGCTTCCCAAGACTCCTAGCTCTGTCTTCTCAGGGAGATGTTCAGTCTGGAAACTATACACTAAACTGCTGAAATCATAGAGCTCATATCATTTATTTCCCATCCCTCAGGAATCACGGTCCTTCATTGCTTGATGTCCAATGTCTGGAGTACAGTTGTTTCATATACAGTCAGGTGCCATACAACAATATTTTGGTCAACGATAGACTTCATTGTTATTAAGATTATAATGGAATTGAAAAATTTCTATTCCCAATAAGCTCTAGCCATCTTGATATCATAACCCAAAGCATTACTCACATATTTATGGTAAACAACCCTATTGAGCTGCCAGTCATATAAAAGTAGAGTGCATATACTTCATAATAAACACATATATTACTGGTATATATCTTTACTATAATGTTTGTTTGTTTGTTTGTTTGTTTTTTGATACTGGTGATTGAATCTAGGGGTACTTTACCCCAGCCCTTTTTATTTTTTATTTTGAGATAGCATCTTGCTAAATTGCTTAGGGCCTCGCTAAATTGCTGAGGCTGTCCTTGAACTTGAGATCCTCCTGATTCATCCTCCCAAGTCACTGGGATTACAAGTGTACACCACCAAGCCAGGCACAAAACTACATTATTCTTAAAATGGTCTTTCCATTGGCCTCTATAATTCCTATTTTTTTCTCTTTATATCTTGGGACATCCTGCTGTAGTTTGAATACAGTCTGAATGGCTTCCTCATGGATTCATATTTTGGAATTTTGGTCTCCAGGTGGCCACTATACTGTTCTTTTTATCATTATTTTAGAGCATACACCTTATTTTTTAAATGTTTAAAATAATTATGCCAGCAGCACCCTCAATATGCCTCATGTTAGCTATGTCTTGATTGCATCAAAAGGCCCTATTGAATGATTGAGCTATACCATCTGTGTTTGTATAATATCAGTGATGTTCTCACAATGATGAGATGTCCTTATGATGCATTTCTCAGAATATATCCTTGTTATTAAGTGACACATAACTGTATTTTGTCTTTGTCTTTTCCTGGGAGGATAAAGCTAGTCTTCATTACTCCATTTGGGTACTGATAGAAATTTAGTAAAACTCTTGTGACTTCCATAATATGATGCTATCTAGCTCACCTAGATTACAGAATATCAGTGCTTTGTGGGTGATTGACTCCAACCTCCTAATTTGTACTGAGGATAACAGACTTGGGGAAGTAATGTTGATTGTCCAAATTTGAGAATAAATTTGTATTGAAGACAGGGTTAGAATCCATGTCTCTTAATAATGCCTATTAAAAATTACCTCAGAATAGAACTTAAAAGCATAAGAATATTGTTTTTGAGATTTTTTTAAATTAGTAAAAATTGATTTGCACTATTCAGTTTGCTTTAAGATATTCTATATATAGTCATCCCTCCATATCCAAGGATGACTGGTTGCAGGATCACCAAGGATACCAAAATCTGCAAGGGCTCTCACTTACATGAACAAGCATAATATTTACATGTAGATTATAGTCATCCTCCTGTTTATGTTAAATCATCTCTAGATTACTTATAATACCTAATACAATATAAATGCTCTGCAAATAGTTGTTGTCCTCTATTGTTAGGGAATAGTAATAAGAAAAAAAAGGACTGTTATGTGTTCAGTACTGATGAAAAATTCTTTTCAAATATTTTTGACCTATGTTTGGTTGAGTACACAGGTGTGGCACCCATGGATGTGAAGGGCCAACTGCATACAAAATTAAAGCTGATTTTTTGTTTTCTATGGACTTGAAACATGACTTATAATTAATGGCATTAGATAATAAGGAAATCCTATCCTACTCTAAGATGTGTAACCGAAACCTATTATTTTGTTTCCGTTAGCAATTTTGCTTTGTTTAGTGTCTACAGTTGAATTTCTCCACTATTAATGTTTATGTGATTTAGTTTATATAGTTTGCAGTTTGTTGCTAAGTTTTTGTTGTTGTTTTGTTGTTTGTTTGTTTTTGCATTCTGGGGATTGAATCCAGGATGTTAGCATGCCAAGCCCAGGCTCTACCACCAAACTTCACCCCCAACCCCTGTCACTAAAATTTAGTTAAAGTAACTTAAATTTGACAAGTAAGTAGATGATATCCTGGTATCAGACATGTCAGCTTTCTAATTTTATCATATTTATAAAATTCTAGGTAATTTAGGGTTTTAGGGGAACATTGCTGGGAATGAATGGTGCCTCCTTTCATTGACTTTGATTCTGGTATAATATCTCACATATTTTTAGTCCTTTACTTCTTCTGTGTTTGCCTTTCCTTTTGGGACATTGTGTATTCAGTACAAAAAGTACCTAGAAAGGTCCTTTTGTTTCTTATGGACTAGCAACTCCTTTAGGTATTGTTTTAAGGGTCATTTGTTCCAGAAAGCTACTTCTGGACCCTTTGACAGGGTTTTGTGCCCTGTTTTGCATTTTCTTTTATTCTCCATGCCTTTCCACTGTAAACACTCATCACTCTTTAATACCATAGTTCTTCATTTGTAAATGTTGGGAGACAGTCTTGTTCTTGTTTATGTCTTCCATATTAAGCACACAGCTAGCATGTAGCTAAGCCAGGATCAGGTTTTGTGCCTGTCCCCCGCCACCGCCCCACCTCAGGATAGCAGATTTCCTTTCTCTGCACTGAACTCTTAAGGGGTATGTGATATGTGTCTAACATTCCAGACAGTTGCTTAGAAAATATAATTTATTACATATAATTGCCACGTTGCATAGGCAAAAAAGACACCACGTTTCTTTGCTTCTATTTGGAATTGCATCAGCCCAGGTCACACTAATTATCTCATGTTGATCAGACATTTCTCTGTGATTCCCTTGATGGATTTGTAAAGGTTACGCATGAGTCAGTGTGGCGTAATGGATAAAACCCTAGGAAGAAAAGCCAGCAGTTAACATACTTGTGTTTATCTCTGACTTGCTTTATAATTATTGGTAATTTCATGTTTAAATCATATTATTGTGAAGAAAATCTTTTCCTTTTGATGAAAAGGAGTAATTAATGATTACCTAGAAAAATCTGAATCATCTCCCCTTAATGTAATTACTCTACTTTTAACTTGTCCATAATTTAGCCTTTCTTTTACAAAAAACAAATGATATTTTGAGTTTTAACCATAACTTTAGTTAGTTGTCTTTTTAAAGTATATATATTTTTTGCAGAGTCATTTGGGAACCACTGGTACAAAACAACCATATGTAAAAGTCTTCTGAGCACTGTCCATGTCCTACTCATCTCTGTCTCCCTAGCACTTAGTATAGGGCCTAGAGTAGTATTTTCTGGAAATGTATATTAGTGAGTGAACTAAAGACTTCCTGGATTTAGTGACTTTGCAGTTCCTGAGTCTGCAAAGAGGTAGAAGATAATGTGTCTGTTTTCAAAACCCATGCTATGCTTTATATGCCAGGCAGTATGCTATATGCATTACCTGCATTATCTTATTTAGTCCTGACAACTGTATTAAGAAATGAGTATTATCTACCTTTAACAGGTTAGAAAATGGTGGTGTCAGGAAGTTAAGTTACTTATTCAAGATCACCTTCCAAATTGGTGGGGGCGGGGGTCACTCCATAGTTTGTTCTGAAACCTCTGTCATCTAGGGCATGTACTCTTTTCTTTTTTAGGGGTACCAAGGATTAAATTCAGGGACACTCAACCACTGAGCTACATCACCAACCCAATTTTGTATTTTATTTAGAGACAGGGTCTCACTGAGTTGCTTAGCACCTTGCTTTTGCTGAGGCTGGCTTTGAATTCAGCGATCTTCCTGCCTCAGCCTCCTGAGCCACTGGGATTACAGTCATGTGCCACCATGCCTGGTGAGGGTATATATGCTTAACCACACAAAATACTAGCCTAAAATTAACAGAACATGGTTGTAGTCTTATCTCTGCTTTCACTTCCTTTGAGACCAATTAATTTGCTTTGCTAAATCTTATCTCTAAAATGAGATAAGTAGCTTATTTTACTTTTTTTTTTAACCCCCTGTTCTGGGATTGAATACAGGGGTGTTCTATTACTGAGTTACATCCTTAGCCCTTTTTAAAATTTTGTTTTGAATCAGGGTCTTGTTAAGTTGCCCAGGTGGGCCTGAACTTTTGGTTTTCCTGCCTCAATCTCCTGAGTAGTTAGGATTACAAATCTGTGTCACCACATCTGGCTAGCCTATTTTAATCTTAATAGTGATCAGATTGTTTAATAACTGACTTTTTAAAAAAATACTTTCCTGTGGTTGGAATACCATGATAGGAAAACTTAGTTTTAAAGAAATTCAGCTAATTTTGGCAACCGTGTGACTTAGTACTCATGACCCCAAATTCTGTGTTCTTAATGAAACATGAAGGTGGCATTGCAGAGATCCTACAGGGAGCATTTGTAGAGAGTGAAAGACAGCCTGAATGCAAAAGGATCTATATTGGATTTTTCCCATGCTCTTAATTTGATGTGCAATTTCTTTTATTTTTTCTCTTTTCTCTAGAGGTTCGCATTGCTGCTGTAGAGGCTCTCTGCATGCTGGCCCAGTCTTCACCCTCTTTTGCTGAGAAGTGCCTTGATTTCCTGGTTGATATGTTTAATGATGAAATTGAAGAGGTACGTCTACAGTCCATACATACCATGAGAAAAATCTCAAATAATATTACCCTCCGAGAAGATCAACTTGACACTGTCCTGGCTGTGTTAGAGGTGAGTGCTTCCAGGTTGTTAGTCATTTCTTCCATCACATTTCTACTGACCCCCACTCCTACCCTTTTAAAACCAGGTGTTGTGCTATGTATCTGTATATCTGGCAGCACAGTTCTGCCCTCTCTACACATCCCTTTCCCAAGATGGAGGAAACTGACTATTAAACAGGAATTTGAAATAAGCTTGGTATTGCTATGATCAGGAAAGGACAGAGTACCCTGAGAATAAAAATATTATCTAACTTGAATCACCTAAATTGAGGTTGGAGAGAAAGAGAAGAAGAAAAAAAAAAGTGCCATAGTGGACACTTGAAGGAAGAAAGAATAGGATGCAATGAGGTATTTCTTACAAGGAGGGAGTAGTACTGGCAGTGGGGCGGAAGGGGGAACCAAAGGGAGCAATGCCTCAATAACCAGTTGTAAGGGAATGTATGTTGTATTCCAGGAATTAAAAGGAGTTCATTATAGTGGCTGCATAGTTGAAGAGATAGAAGAGTTTTTGATTTTATTTTATTTTTCTAGTGAATCACAGGCTGTTGCAGCAGGAAGGTGCCTTAAGGATTAGTTCAACCTATAGTTTTATGGAGAATAAAGAAATCTGATGTCTCATAGTCAGTAAGAGGCTATGCCAGGTTATGAACATAGATTTACTTCCCAGACTGTACAACTGTATGTGACTCTTTGTTATTTATTAAAAAAGAGTGTGGATTTTATTTGCAAGTACTGATTTTAGTTTCTAAATATTAATAAATGGGATTTGATCTTAGGTCTTCCTGCATAAGAAAGCAATAGTAGCTGAATACTTAATTATTAGCAACCTTGTTTCAACTTTCTGCTGTGTACTTCAGAAAACAGATTGAATGCTTTGGTTTTTGAGGTCCCTATAATTCTCCCAGTTCCTTAGCTCTTCTGTTAGATTTTTTTTCCCTAAATTATACATCTTTATTTGTAATTTGCATGTATTTTTCCCTAAGAGGGTAAGTTTTATATTCCATGTATTGTTTCTCATGGGTAGTTTATATAATGTAGCCACTCTTTTCCTTTTTAGCTTTCTTTCCCACCATTTCTCACCTTGAACTTTAGGCTGTAGTCACTTCTCTACACATTCTTTCCCTCATCGTTTTGCCTTCACTGTAATTCTCCTTCTCTCCTTGCAAAATTGCCCTTTTTGCTAGTTCAGCTTCTGCTTCTTCCCACAGTCTACGTTAGGCAGCAGATCCAGAAAGCCTTTCCTACCCACAAGTCTCACTCTTGGGAGGGCTAAATGCCACTCCTCCGTGATACCCTGTGTAGACCCCCTCTAGAATTTGTTAGCAATTCTATATCCCACAAGACTGTGAATTGTTCAAGGGGACAAGGTCCTATCTTCTTTCTTTCTTTTTTTTTCATTCCCAATGCATTATAGTGTCTCATACAATGAAGTATTTAATAAATATTTGCTACATAGCAATAACATCTATAGTTATAAACTCTTTGATTTGCTGGTTTGTGTGTGTCTTTGTGTACTTTTGGGGGTTGAACCTGGGTCTTGCACATGCTAGGTAAAAACTCCCACTGAATACAATCCCCAGTCCTTTTAATTTTGAGAGAGGATCTTGCTAAGTTGCCCAGACTGGCCTAGAACTTGTGATCGTCCTGCTTCAGCCTTCAGAGTAACTGGCATTACAGGTGTGCATTACCACACCTGACTTAAATTTGCGTTTCTAAACTATTCTTCCACTCTGCTACTCACTCCTTCCCTACATATACCTTGTTTTGTACTTCAGTGCTTTTTTTTTTTTTTTTTTTTCTGTCCTTTTTGTGGTGGTTAGAATCAAACCCAAAGCCTTGTACCTGGTAGGCAAGCACTCTACCACTGAGCTACATCCCCAGCCCTAGTTAATCATTGCTTTTTTTTTTTTTTTTTTTTTTCTTTTTTTAACTTTTTTTTTTTTTTTAGTTGTAGATGGACTCACTACTCTTATTCATTTTATTCATTTTATGTAGTGCTGAGGATCGAACCTCGTGCCTCACATGTGCAAGGCAAATGCTTTACCCCTGAGCCGTGATCCCAGCCCCACATCATTGGTTTGAGTCTTAGTTAGTTTGCCCATCCAGCTGGAAATTGCTGGGGTCTTTTGTTGGTGGTTTTTGTTTTGTTTGTTGGTGTTGTTTTAGTTTTGTTTTGCTGTACTGAGATACTGTCCTGTGTACTGGAAATATAATGATGTCAAAAACAGGATTTCTGCTCTCATGGAACTTATAAGCTAAAGTAAGGTAGAGTGAACAAGCAAAATGATTTTAGATAAAGTTAAAGGATCAGAAGATAATATGATAGAAGACTAGGGAATTTCACTGTAAATAAAGTGATTGATAAAGGCTTTCTGAGGATGTGATGTTTGAATTGACTCTTGAATGATGAAGAGTAGCCAGCTGCCTGGAGATTGGGGGAAGGAACTACAGGAAAAGGCAACAGCTAATGGAAAGACTCCAGGACACACATGAGGTCTGATATGTTTCCATCATGGAGAGTAAGAAGATCATTCTGGGTTGAATATACTGAAAAAGGTAGAAATATAGTATGAGATGAGGTCCGAAGAGTGGATAAGGAGAGGACAAATCTAAAACTTTGTAGGCCATTATAAAATATTTTTATTTTATTCTAAGCATTATGGGGAACCCTTAGAGAAGTTTGTAAAGTGGATGACTTGTCAATTTGCTGCTTTTTAGGGCTGGGGATATAACTCAGTTGGTAGAGTGCCTGCCTTGCAAGCAGAAGACCCTGGATTCAATCCCCAGTACTGCAAAAAAAAAAATAAAATAAAATAAATAAATAAATAAATAAATTGCTTCTTTTTCACCTTTTTTTTTTTTTTTTTTTTTGGTACTAGGAATTGAACCCAATTTTACCACTGAGCTACATTCCCAGTCCCTTTTATTTTCTTTTTTTTTTTTAAATTTTGAGACATGGTCTTGCTAAATTGCCCAAGCTGGCCTTGAACTTAACATCCTTCTACCTCCACTTCCTGAGTCACTGGGCTTATAGGCCTGTGCCACTGTGCATGGCTCAACATTTTTCATTCTTGTAATATTCTTGAAATTCATGTAAGTTGACTGTTTACCTCATTCAGTCACTTAATACATATTTATTGAGTACCAAGCCCATGTGTCTGTTATTTTATTTCTCATATTTCATCATGTATGACAGTTTTTGTTTTTGTTTTATCTCCCTGATGAAATTATTAGCTCTGTAAATAAAGTGACAAATGATACTTTTCACTATATTCTCTTCACTCTGTTTCATAAGTGGTTACTTATATGTAGTGAATGCTAGTAAATATTTTAAAATAAATCTATACAATTTGACTATAATTGGGAATTATACTGTTCTTAATAAGAACACAAATCTTTTTTTTTTTTTATTACTTTAAAAACTGTTTTTCCGGTATGTCAAGATAATTAACAGTTATTCTTAGCAGTGGAGATTTGTTCTTTTGGGAAGCATTACATCCTACGGTTATGTTCACAGCATTTAGAGCTGCGCAGATCTGAGTCAACTTATCAGTCTGTCTTTGATCCTTCCTTTTTCCTTTTGTTTCTTTGATATTTCTTGACAGCATGGTATATGTCAGGCAGTGCTCTAGGGGAGGATTCAGTAATGAACAAGAGTGATGGCTCTACTCTCATGGACTTTATACTTTGGACACTAGGGAGATAATGATAAAATAAAGCTATAATAATAAGCTGAGATAAGTTCATGACAGGAGTTAGATCCTTTGGGAGTATATCAGAGGAACTTAGTCCTCTAAAGGAGTACAGCAATCAGGAAACATTCTAAAGCTGAGCTCAAAAGAGAAGGAATTGGGCATTAACTTGGCAAGAAGAGTTGGAAGTGTGAGGTGGAAGAACATTCTGGGAGAAACAGAAAGTGTAGATCTGTGGTGAGTAGGAAAATGGCACAGTTGGAGACCAGAAGATGGCTGTGCCTCTGGAATTAAGAGCTGGTGCAAGTGCAGTGAGGATAGGCTGGAGGGGGAAGTGGGGCCATCTTGTGCAGTCTTAAAAGTCATCTCCTTACTGTTCACTTTTTGTTTGCTTTGGCTAGGCTGGCTTCCTTGCTATTTTCAAACATGCTTCCACCCCATGGCCTTCATGTTTGCTGTTCTTTTGATTATTCTGTATAGAAGACCCCACCTATCCTAGCTCTTTCTCCCTTCTTAGCCTGTCCTTTTACATAGTTGCAATGAGGCTCTTACACCATCAGCATCGTGATTGAGTTCCAGACAGGAAGAAGGAGGAAGGGCAAAAAGCAAAAAGGGGCAGGGCTACTGTAGCTGGCCCTTTTTAAAATCAATAAAATGAAAGTTTTTTTAAAGGAATTTCAGCCAGCAAATTTCTGAATACTTTGTCACATGTACTTCCTTGGAAGGTAGCTAGGGAGGAGGGGATGGTAGGTGGAGCCTGGGTTTACTCAGAGTGACCACATTTAAAATTACTTTTTTTTTTTTTTTTCTTTTTTAAGGATTCATCCAGAGATATTAGAGAGGCTCTTCATGAACTCTTATGCTGTACTAATGTTTCAACCAAAGAAGGCATTCATCTTGCACTAGTAGAGCTGCTGAAAAATTTAACCAAGTACCCTACTGATAGAGACTCCATATGGAAGTAAGGATTTTTCCCTCATTTACTCACTGAATTCCAAAATGTGACAAATGTACAATGTTGACATTATTTGATGGATCATCATTGATTGAGGTATTTTGCCTTTAACTCAGAAATCTCAAGTGGACACAGTAGTACATGTCTATAATCCCAGGGACTTGGGAGGTTGAGGCAGATGGATAGTACATTTGAGACCAATCTGGGCAATTTAGTGAGACCATGCCTCAAATTTAGAAATTAAAAAGTAAAATAAAACAAATAAATAAAATTAAAAAAATAAAATAAGGCTTGGGGATGTAGCTTAATGATAGAGTGTTCCTGGATTCAATTCTTAGATCCCACAAAAAAGAAAAACAAAAAAGTTTAGAAATTTCATTCTACATAACTAAACTCTCGGGAGTCTTATTCCTAAAATGAATATCAATTTTAGGTTATTTATTAATTTGTTCTTTCATCTGCCTAGTAAATATTATATGCCTGCTCAATGCTGACTATGCCAATTTCCATGGTAGATTTATAGGTATTAGATTTCCTTTTTCTACTATATAGTTAATAAATGCTTTGTCTGTTTTGCGTTTTGCACAGTATTATAACCATCATTATTAAGATTAGAGGCAGGCTGACACTTGATCTACAGACAGGGAGTGACAATCATTTTCCTCCTAATAATATTGTTTTGCTGACTTATCAAGTTGTTAATACTAGTCATAAACTTCTGTTTGAAGAACTGCTTATGCAATATAAAATGTGTGTTTTGGTGCTACACATATTTAAATGAGCTTATTTGACAGAATCACTCCAATAGTGTATATTGATTTTCAGGTTGGTGTGATTTCTTATTGCCTTCCTGAGTCTCTCCATGAAAACAGTAGGACTTTCTTGAAGGCCATATAGTAGTTTCCCAGGCATCCTACTCATTATTTGAATCCGGTTAGGATGGTTTCTGGGAACTGCCTGTGCTTAGATGGTTAAGTAATAGCATAATTCTTCCAGGTGAAGTCAAATACCTGGCATAAGTTTTGAAACATCCCAATATATTTATTTGGATCCTCCAAAAACCTCCCTAAATTTATTTTTATCTGTATAAGGCCCTTTTCTTGGAGGGTCTCATGGGAGGGGTTGATTTTAAATGCCTCCCTCTAGCAGCTTAAAGAGAACAAGTGAGCACATTTAAGCACAGGAACAGTAATGGGGAGATTCTAGATGGACTAGGGAAGGCTAACTATACCAACAAAGGGAACCTAGGCATTTTCTTACTAATGATCCCAGGTCTTTCTTTTAAACTTAAAATTTGAATTCCTAATGTTTGATCGGCAAGGGAAGGGTATAACATCCAGGAGGAAATGATGTGGTGGGCAGTGTTGTACTGCCCCTAGGGAGGCAAAGGTAATTGGCGCTTTCCCTCAGTGCCATTCGTCAATCGATCACCCTAGATACCCCTTAGGGGGGTCGAGAGGGGGAGTCCAGAGAAGGAACCTTTGGGATCCGCCCAAGAGTAGCCTGGGCCAGAGAATTCTGCAGTTGTTCCAATCCTTCTTCTGCCTCCACGCATCCGAGGTAGATCATGACTAGGTACGCTGTGTACTGACAACAGTTGCGCTCTGGGTCTGGACAGAAAAGCAAGAAATGGCTTCAGCAGAGTCCAACATGCCTGCTGCACATAGAACAGGTGAAGGGTAACTACCTGGGTCAGGAAGCCTCTCTCCTGAGTCTTGAAGGATGGCAGCTGCACTAGCTGCATTTAAGTAGCCAAGGGGTGCCCATTTTGCCCTCCAGAAAGAAAGAGACAGAAAGATGCACCTCAAACAGATGTGGGTGTGTGTGAAGAAAGAAACTTACCTCTGTGTAGATCTTGGTGGGACCTCCAAATCTGATACTGCCATTTACTGGTGATGAGTTCTGCTTCCTCAGGTATTGAAGTACAATGCCGGAGAAGCACGCCAAGGCAAGCATATTAAGCAGGTTTTATTTAAAGATAGTAACACAGACTTCTCCCAGGAGGGAGAAGGGGGGCCATGACTGATGTTCTGGAATCCCCCATATATTGATTTTCAAACAAATTTGTTACTATGTATCTGTCTATCTTGAGAGTATGTGTACATGTGTGTGTGCGTGAGTGTGGGTGTGATGCTGGGAATTAAACCCAGAGCCTTGTGCATGTTTGACCACTGCTCTGCCACAAGCTGTATTCCCATTGCTCCAGAAGACATATTAAAAGAAAATGTATTAGAAACTAAAAATATCACAAGAACTTGAGTCTTGCTCTAGGCAACATTTTTGATATCTAGTTTTCCTTATTTGCCATTTGTTCATGTTTGTACAGTCTAATGCAGTGCAATTCAATGTACATTTATTATCTTCAGGTAGCACTCAGTCATTTGGGGTGAAGCAGATATAGTGGATACATACCTCTATCAGTAATTGTAGTTCTGCAGAGTCACAGAAGGAATGATTAGTTGTGCATGATAAAAAGCATTTTTCTAGTAGTAGAAAAGATTTGTGGTTATTTGACCCACCTATAATATTTATGTAAGGTTGTCTTTATTGGGTGATTGTGGGTAAAATAGTGTAATGATGTAGTGCTCAAATATTCTAGTTACCAGTTATTATCATTTAATTTGTAATCTCTTCCCATGAATAATGGGTTTATTTAGAAATATTAAAAGAGAATATGATAAAGTTGTAAAGGAATAATCAGAGTGGTGGGCTAAAGAGATGCATAAATTAAAGTTTTGAAGGAGGTAGTTCTGGTTTTCTCTCTAATCCATTAAACAGCTACTTACTGAGGACTTGTAATCCAGTCACTATGCTAGGTACTATAGAGATTTAAAAATGGAGACCCAGCCCTCAAATAGCAGGAAGAGAGAGAAAAATAGGAAATATATAGATAGGAAGGTGGATGAGACAGTAAAAAATTAACTATATTATAACAAGCCAGAATTGAACATGGGTGTGTAAGGGGACCCAATAATAGCATTCATATTTCCCAGTTGAGTTCTGAATAGAACTGGGGAGAAAATAAAGGAATGACCCTTGGAGCCAAACTACAACCTTTACAGTGTGCCCTGAAGCACAGTGAGTAAAAGGATTTAGAGTAGCCAGAATATTAAAGAATTGATTTCTTTTCACATAGAAGGAAAACATCAGGCTAGGAAGAGTATTCTTTCCTACCAAGATCTAGTGCTTCAGTTGAAAATACCTTTCATACCATGTGTAGTCATAAATTCGTTCATGGTATTCGTTTTATCTCTTTCACTGATCTACATACTCTCAGTCCAAGTTGAAGTATCATCTGTTGTGTGATGCTTTCTCTGATTTTAATGATCTCTTCTAATTTTGCCAGGTAGAAAGTAGAGTGTCTTCATTTGATAGTTCATTACTTTGTAGTGCTATTACTGAATCCACGTTCAGAAGCACATTCCACGGAAAAATCAATGTCTAAGAGACCAGTGTTGGAAAGAAAGACTTTATTCAGTGGCCAAAGAATGGAGAAGAGGGATCTTTGCTCACAAATCAACTTCTCATTTCCAGAGGGTTGAGATGGGACAGATGGAGAATTTGAATAATGAGGGAGAGAGGTAGGCTAATAAAGTGGAGGAATATTCCAGTCTTTTCTGGGGAGACTTGCCAGGAGCTCAGGTGCCACCTTTTTTCAGTCCTTTCACAGTTTGGTGTGTCCAGTCATGATGGCTGGTAGGTGATCTTAGCCTTGAAGGATAAAACTTAAGTAAGTGTAGGTTAAGTTAATCCTATATTATGGTTTTGGACAAAACATTTATCAAACCATCAATATGTTTACATGCAGAGCTAAGTAGAGTCTGACCCAAAGATCAAGGCAACAAAAGAGACAGGCATAATATGAAGATAGAGATGCTGAACTCTTCTTCTTCTTGTTCCAGTTACTCATTGAACATCTCTGAGCATAAGTGAAGAGTTAGTGTTTTTAGCAAAAGTGACCATTAGGGCTGGGGTTGTAGCTCAGTGATAGAATGCTTACCTAGCATGGGTGAGGCACTGGGTTTGATTCTCAGCACTGCATATGAATAAAATAAAGGTCTATCAACAACTAAAAAATATTTTTTAAAAAAGTGACCTCAGGCTCCTGAAGAATAACCTAGGTTAGCCATCATCATCATCACCCATGTCTGAAGCATCATCTATAGCAAAGCTAGCGGGAAACTAAAGTATCGCCTACTTGTGTGACCTCCATAATTGGTGATTTTGAAGTCAATTAAGAGAGCAAGTGAAGCTAGAGGGATTATTTGGACTTTTCCTCAGTTATAATAATGATCATCTTTGCTGCAGATTATAAACTCAATGAGGACAGAGGTTGAGATTTGTAGTTCTTTTAAATTCAGTGCAATTTTAAACCAGAATTTAACAAATAAATATAGTAAAATACACAATTACTTCACTTGTGTAATTCTTTATAGCTTATAAAGGGGTCCTCATGCGGTTGTAATGACTAATGTTTATTTGTTCTTACCATGTAACAAATACCTTGTTAAATACTTTATATCTGTTTTCTCTTAATCCTTATATGAGGATTATGAGGAATTCTTTTAATCACACTTTGTAGACAACAAAACTACTAGTCCAAGGCTACATGGTTTCAGACCAAGTCTTTAATTCTTTAATTTCAGAACCTCACCCAAGATACCAGTTAGAAGGCTTTTTTTTTTTTTTTTTTTTTTTTTTTTTTTTGTGGTGCTAGGGAT
>JAJEJO010005490.1:475798-577737 GCA_020662805.1 Glaucomys volans | reverse complement strand
TTTTTTTTTTTTTTTTTGTGGTGCTAGGGATTAAACCCAGGGCCTTGAGTTTGCAAGGCATGCACTCTACCAACTGAGCTATATCCCCAGCCCACCAGTGAGAAGGCTTTTGACTGCAAGTGAAGAAAAAAAAATTTGGTATGAAACATCTTGAACAATAAAGTAATTTTTTACATAACAAGAAGGTGGGCTTCAGGATTAGTAATTAAACAGCTTAATAGGATTAGCACCCTGGTTGATTTCTCTGCAGTTCTCCTGGCTTTTACCTCATAATTGGCAAGATGGCTGCCTCATAAGGCAACATGTAAGTATGGAAAGGAAGGAACATTCCTTTTCATGCATTTCTCTTTTTATTTAGTTAGAAAAACATTCTTCAGATACCCCCCACCAGACATCCCCTCTTGTTCCATTGACTGGAACTGGGTTACTTGCCTCCCAGCAAACCAATCGCTGGAAAAAGAGAAGGGGGATTGCCAGTGTGTTTTTAGACCAAACCCTTGGGCTGTGTTTACCTTCTCTCAGCATTTTACATTCTGCCTGTTACCTGAAGAAAATCATGACTCTCTTGGCAAGAAAAGTTGGGGAAATAGCTGTTGATTAAATGGCTAAACAACTAGTAATATCTGCCATACCAGCTCTTTTGTCTTCATAATGACCATTTTTTTGAAATGCATTAACTGAGTTCCAGAATAATAGAATGACTTGAGAATTTCTAATTCCAAATCAAGTTTTCTGATTATAATTGCTGGTACTTTCTAAAGTCACTTATTATTTTATCTAAGTGTGTTTTTGTTCGGTTGTTTCAGGTGCTTGAAGTTCCTGGGAAGTCGGCATCCAACCCTGGTGCTTCCTTTGGTGCCAGAGCTCTTGAGCACCCACCCGTTTTTTGACACAGCTGAACCGGACATGGATGATCCAGCCTGTATCCTCTGTGCTTACGATGGGTCTCACTGATTTGATTGGCCACCTTGAGATCTGTTTATAGTGTAGCTGCAGTGGTCTGAGTTTTGTTTTGTTTTTTCCATTTCCTTTAGATAAAAAGAATATGTCTGAGAAAGCCAGGTGATTATTAGTCTCAGCTTTCATTGTTGTTTTCACAGAAATTCATATTTCTTTTGCCATTTATTTAGCATTTATTATAGTCCACATACTCATTAAATGTTTTATACATTTTATCGCTGATCTTCTGAACAACCTTGCAAAAGAGGAAAATAGTTATAGATGAAGAAACAGGTTTATAGAGTTTAAATAACTCTTAAGAAGCAGATCTGAGATATAAAGTGAGAAATCCAATTTTGAGGCCTGTGCACTTTCCTGTGTCTTACACTGTGTTTAATTTAATCTGCACCCTGAGGAAAACAATGCCCTGAGCTAGTCTGTGTGATTACTGTTTCTAATACAAGTTCAGTGGATTTGTGATAGCCTCCTGCAGCATACCGTGGGATGTTTCTGGTGATGGTAATGGTAATACATTTACATTAGTTTATCCATTCTCTCCTAGGGTCCCTTTTGCTATGTGAGCAGATCCATGAGGTTTAGGGATATTTGTTGAAACACATGGATCAGCCAAATTACTGGCCATTATATGAAGGTTTCTGTTGTTTTTCCCTTAATTCCTTTTGTTTATTTTCATGGTGAGTTTGAGAATATCTTTTAAAGCTTTGTACAATTGATATATTAAATAATGCCTAACTCTGTTTCCTCTAAGAAAGAATTTTTACTTCTAAAGATATATTAATTAGAAAGGTAGTTCATCAGAGAGGGACTTGAGGGCTAGGTATTATCACTAATCTCAGAAGACATTTTGAAGTGCTATGAAATCTGAAGGCCCTTTCACATTAAAAAATACACACACACACACACATGTACATACATACATCAGGAAATGCCACCTTTAGGCATATATAAAAAGCACCAGTCAAAAATAAATAAGAAAATAAATAAATAAATAAGGCTGAAGTTATAGTTCAATGGTAGAGCACTTGTCTAGCATGTGTGAGGCACTGGGTTTGATTCTCAGCACCACATATAAATAAATAAATTAAAGGCCCATCAACAACTAAAAATATTTTAAAAATAAATAAGCATAAGGAAGATCAGTAGAAGAAGGAGAACAGGGGAGGGAGGAAGGGAAGGAAAGAGAGTGAGGAATGGGGACTGAAATGTGTAAATCACCTTCCATGCATTTATGACTTTGTCAAAATGAACCCAATGTTCATGAACAATGAATGATCATGAACGATGTATAACTATAATGCTCCAATAAAAAAATTAAAACATTTTGGAAGCCTATTTTGGGAAGATACTGTATATTTGGAAGATAATATTGCTTATGAATTAAATCTGACTGTAAGTAACAAGAGATTGCCCCCAAATATAGCTTAAACAAATTGAGATGTTTATTTTTCTCCAGTGCAAGAAAAGTCTGGAGGTAGATGTTTCAGTCCTGTTCCACATTATAGCAGCTCCACATTATTCTTGGTGATCTAGGCTCCTTCTGTTTTGCCATTTTCAGTTGTTCAACATTGTGCCTAGAACTCTTACTTATCAGGTCCAGGTTCTAGGCAGGAAGTTAGAGGCTAACTGGAATAAAATTAGTGTTCTATTATGAAAAGAGAAGGGTGGGTATTAGGTAAGCACATTTTAACTTCTGTCATAGGGAAACATGGAGACTTAATTTCTAATTTTTCTCTCATAAAATTTATAGAAAGAAAAGCTAAAGTTATAAAAAAGAATAAACTTTATATTTAAACACCTAAAGTCCTGCTAACCAAAGTGATCTTTTTTTCCTTCTTTTTTTTTGAGATAGGAGTCTTACTTTGTTGCACAGGCTAGTCTTGAACTCCTGGGTTCAAGTGATCCTCCCACTTCAGCCTCCTGAGTTGCTGGAACTGCATGCACGTGCTATAGTACCCAGGGGAAAGTAATCTATTAATATTTTGGTGAATTTTCTTTTTTTTTTTAAGTTTGGGGTTGGAAATGTGCTATTGTTATTTTATCGCAGTGTATTTAATCAACAAATATTTGAAAGTAGATAGCTGCTGTCATGTCCTTTGTCCTTTACAGCCTGCTTTTTTTTTTTTTTAGCTTATAATGAAAATGTTTATGATACAGTGTTGTAAATTATAAATTGTGTGTGGGTGTGTGTTGCTGGGAATCAAAACCCCCAAGGACTTGTGCTTACTAATGTGTGCTCTACCACTGAGCTAAATTCCAGCATAGATATCATTTTGGAATGAATGTATAAAACTCGTCAAATAAGTGAAATGCAAATAGAGATGTAGAATAACTCAGCATTCATAAGACTTTTTTTTTGGAACCAAGGAATGAACCCAGGAACACTTTTAACCATTGTGCCAAATCTCCACAACTATTTTTTATTTTTATTTTGAGGGTCTTTCTGAGTTGTTTAGGGTCTCACTAAGTTGCTGAGGCTGGCTTTGAAATTGTGATCCTCCTGCCTCAGCCTCCTGAGCCACTGGGATTATAGACATGCACCAATGTATCTGGCAGCATTCAGAAGACTCTTAATGCCTGGTACCAAATATTATCCAAAGGAATTGTGCCACAATATACTTTAATAGGCAGTATACCTAGAGTTTGTATGTTTTGATATACTCAGTAGCACTGGGCATTATTTTTAAAAACCTTTGGGAATTGGAGTATGGGTAGAGTGGGAGAATGTACCTCCTTGTTTGTATTTGCATTTCTTTGATTATCCGAAAATCAGTCTCTTAGTGGGAATTTGGGTGCCAGATTCTGACCAAGCTCAGTTTTTTATACTTACAAGCTTACTTAACCCACTTATCCATCAGACATTGCAGTTTTGGTGCTTATTTTCAATGCTGCTAAAACCTGTCCAACAATGCCAGCATTGTTCTCAGATCACACCTTCAGGCACTATGCCTACCTCCGAGATAGTCTTTCTCATCTTGTTCCTGCCTTGAGGGTATGTTGAAAACATCTGTTTTCCTTGCTTTTTTGATTTTTTGGTTTTTGGTGCTTTGTGGTATTTAACAGCAGAGAATTGACTTCATATTCTCTGGAACCTCATTCATTCATTTATTCACTTTCTCTTTTGGTCTCTTTGTTCCATTCATTTGTACTTTTGCTTCTGTATCTCCCACCCGCCTCCCCGTTGTTTGTTTGTTTGTGCTAGAGATCAAACCCAGAACCTCATGTATGCTAGCTATACCCCCAGTCCCTATTCCTGGGTTTCCAATTATATAATGTTAGGCAAGAAAAAAAGAATTGGGGACAAGAGGTTGTATTTTAGACTAGAGATAAGCTTGTTATATTTTAACAATTACATAAAGCCATAATTCTGAACAAGTGTTTACTTTTTAATAATAAAACATTATTTTTAAAATCTAGAGATATAAAATTTTGAAATGGATAGTGAATGCTGTGTACTGAACAGTCTTTTAAGCTATCCATTTGTATTAACTCATCCTTGTTTGGGTAGCACCAAATGATTTTATTTAGAATAATATATGTCTACGGTTAAAAATTTAAACTATAGAAGATACAAAATGAGAAGTGAAATTCCCTTTGCTTTCCCCTCCCCATCCCTTTCTTGAAAGGTAACCTCTTCTTAACAGTAAGAACAAGAGTTATGGGACTGGGGTTGTGGCTCTGTGGTATAGTGCTTGCCCAGCATGTGTGAGGCACTGGGTTCGATTCTCAGCACCGCATATAAATAAATGAATAAAAATAAAGGTCTGTCAACATCTAAAAAAATTTTTTTAAAAGAACAAGAGTTATCATTATATTCATAAAATATTTTATAGCATGTGACATAAACATGTCATCATTCTTTCAAGAAAAATGAAGATTAAAGACAAATGTAACAACAATTAATTTTTAGTCCCATTCATAACAGTCCCATTCCTTTTCTTCTGGCAGCTATGGCTGTATTGGATGGGCCATATTTGCATTCTCTTATTCTCTCTGCCTTTCTCTTTTTTTAAATTTTTAGTTATAAAAGAGGACAGTGCCTTTATTTATTTATGTGGTGCTGAGAATTGAACCCAGTGCCTCACACATGCGAGGCAAGTGCTCTACCACTGAGCCACAACCTCAGCCCCTGCTTTTCTCTTTTTATGCCTAAAACCCACTTCCCCACTGTTAATGAAGAAGGGGAAAAAGGTTATTTACAGACCCTCCTTGCTTTTTTCTTTGCTTTGTTTGGCTCACATTTTGTTATTGTTGTTTCTTTTGTTACCACAAACTGAGTCGAACTTGGGATTGTTATCCCACTGTGTTTGCTTAGTTGCCAGGTAGAAAACTAGTGTCACCTGCGGTCTCCCCCAACATCACACCTCATGAAGATCCTTCCCAGCAATTTCTGCAGCAAAGCCTCGAAAGAGTGTATAGTCTCCAGCACCTGGACCCTCAGGGAGCCCAGGAGCTGCTAGAGTTCACCATCAGGTAGGTTGATTTCTGCTTCCTTGGACAGCATCAGCATTGTCATGCTTAGCTTGACTAATCTGAATTCTGTTGTTGGTTATTAGGCTTCATCTTCTGATTCTCTTGGCCCATACTCTCATTTAGTTTTGTGATTTGTTTCAATTTGTGTCAGACTGTGGTTTGAGCTTATTTTAAAAAATGCTATTTATGGAACTGGGATGCCATCCATTGGTAAAGTGCTTTCCATGTGCAAGGAGCTGGGTTTTAATCCCCATTACTGGGGAGGAAAAGCTTGTTATGGCTTGGAGAATATGAGGTACAAAACTTCTCTGTTAATACAGGAATATTCAGAGGTGAAATAATTAGAGCCACAGCCTAATCAGTCTGTCCTAGTTTGAATGGACTAACTGGTTGGTAACTGTAGGCAGGTGGGGAATAGCTGGAGGAGGTAGGTCACTTGGGCCTGCCCTGGCAGGGTTAACCTTCCCTGTGGTTCCTTCCCCTCTTTCTCTATTTTCTGGCTACCATGAGCAGAACAGCATTCCTCTACCACACTCTTCCTCCATCATGTTCTGCCTCACCTTGGGCTCAGAACAATTGAGTCAGCTAACCATGAACCTAAGTCTCTGAAATCATGAGCCAAAATAAAGTTTACCTTCTCCAATTTGTTCTAGTCAGGTATTTTGGTCACAGTGACATAAAACTGATTATCACAATGCTGTTTGTGTTAATGACTCAATTGACAATTACATTAAAATAAAAGAAGCTGTTTTTTCTTTCTTGTATAGTAATTGGGGTGGATGACAAATGCCAGATACCGTGGTTTAATAGGATGACAATTTAATTCTCTCTTGTAGGCAGAACAGGGCTCAGATGACCATCATGGGTCCAGGCCCATTCTTACTTGTGTCTCCATCTTCTGCATCAAGTAGTCTCTGCTTAACAATTCAAAATCTAACTATCCCCTCTATATTCTAACCCATGGGAAAAAGGAAAGGTCATGTGAACAGTATCATTTCCATCCCACCCTCTTTTTATTTTTATTTTTTGGTTCTAGGGATTGACCCTAAGGGTACTTAACCACTGAGCTACATTTCTAGCCCTTTTTATTTTTTTATTGAGACAGGATCTTGCTAAATTGCTTAGGGCCTTGTTAAATTGCTAAGACTGCCTCAAACTTGCAGTCCTCCTGTCTCAGCCTCCAGATTCACTGGGATTACAGGTATGTGCCACTATACCTGAGTCCTCCACTTGCTTTTAAAGGCATGTCCCAAAACCTGCACATTCTAGTCTTATGCTTCCTGTTGACTAGAGCATAAGCCCCATGGCCATATCTAGGATCAAGGAGCTAGGAAATTCAGTCTTTATTCTGGATGGTTGGTGTCTGCTTAGCATTTGATGATTCTATTACCGAGAAAGAAGGGGAGAGAAGATATTTGAGAAGAACCAACAGGCTCTGTCAGATCATATTAAAATGGCCCAAATGATTTGAAAATAATTGAAGCCATTTGCCTTTAATAAAAGCAGTAATGTTTTCTCTTTAAAAGATAGAAAAACACTTGCAGTGGTGCATGCCTGTAATCTCAGCTACTCACAAGACTGAGGCAGGAGGATTGCAAATTTGAGGCCAGTAACTTAGTAAGACCTTTTCTTAAAATAAGAAATTAAAATGGAACGATGAAGTAGCTCATTGTTAAAACATCCTTGGGTTCAATCTCTAATACCAAAAAGAAAGATAGAAAAATGTGATATCTTGGTGGAGATCTCTTTTGATATTTCCTGAAGAATATTCAGTTATAATTATTAATACACTGAGAAGCAAGCTCTATGCTAGATGAAGATCTGCTAGGTAGGATTCTGCCCTATTAGAGCTCTTGTAAGCAAGGGAGACATAGACAAAGAATTATGATGGAAGTTAGCAGTGTTTTATGCTTTACTTATGCTCTCCTGTACATTATCACACCTTAACATGTTTTGAAGCAGTCCAAATCTCTAAATAAAATACAGAATAGTGCTGGGGATGTGGCTCAGTGGTTGAGTGCCCCTGAGTTCAATCCCTGGTACCAAAAACAAAAGAAAGCAAAACAAAATGAAACCCTTTAGGTAGTATGGAATGATGACTGAGCATGTCAGTTTGATAGTCTAGGTGTAGAAGAAAATTGAACTGCAGCAGACATCTGAAGAGCCAGTAGACATGAGAGAAAATGGCATCCTCACAGAACTGCAGTGGTGTAGAATAGTTGACTGAGTGAATGAGGCTTCCATGGTAGATTGATTTGGGTTTAATTCTAAGTTCTACCACCTGATACTTGTTTGATCTAAGAAAGTTTATTGCTTAAGAGTTAGTTTATAGAAAACAAAATAGGCTACTAACTAATTTAAGCAGAGAGAAACTTAGTACAGGATGTTACATGACTCACAGAATGGTTGTAAAGACTAAGGAAACAGACTATGTTCAATTTCTAGGAATTATTTCCAGAGCTACAATGATTTCTAGAGGACAAGAGAGCTGCTCTTCCTTCCAGGATCAGAAAACCGCCTGTTAGTCACTGATAAAGCTGCTGGCTCCAGAACCATGTCCTGCACTCTGCCCTATTCCCCATCCAGCTCTTTTCCTTATGTAAAATTCATGAGAGTATGTTTAATTAACCAATAAGAAATCACATCTGGAACCTTGCTCAGGAGACTCTGGGAAATGCAGTTGTAACTTTGCAGCCTGTGTTGTCTAGGAAAATGCATTAGATGATTGGAATCTGTGTAATTGAGCCAAAGCCACAGTCTGTTCCTCAACTACCAAACTGCTAGTAACCCTCTAAAAAAAACCTGGCTTTCCTCATCTTTTGGGAGTGCAGTTGTGCAGGCGAGTTTGTAGGCAGAATCCTTCCCCCTGTGGGTGTGAGTGAGAGTGTAGGCATGGACGAGGGCGTGTGAAAGCATGTAGCCTGCTGTGGGCACATAGTATACCATGCTCTGGGGAAGCTTTGTGGAGGCCCATAGGTTTTCTTATATCTAGGGTCTCCCTAGCTAACTACATCTGTGGATCCTCCAGTAGCCCTGGGCCCCAAACAAGGCAAGTTAACGTGGTCTCACAATTTGCCTAGAATATTCTGCTGTGAACCTGGCATTGCAAATTGATGGTGGTGGTCCCATCAGAAATGATAGCTGCTGCTAAAAACAAAGCTCAAGTGAAAGCTTGTTACATACTGAATGGACTTAGTTACTGCCTGCTTTGCAGTGATAGCATTAGCCAGAGATTACGGAGCAGCTTGAATCCTTAACAAGTTGTACCTAATAAAGAAAGTTGCGTTGACTGCACAGGCTAAAGCTAAACCATAGTCTAAGTGATGAAATGTTCATGTGAACACTGTAATCAGCAATAATAAAGAATAGATAAAATGAAATGTATTTTTTTATAAAGTTGAAATTGTTTTAGTGTGACAATATGTTCTCTTGATGATGCTGTACATTCAGTCATATACTTGATATCTTCAGTGTCTGCAGTGTGCCAGGAACAGTGCTCTAAACTAGGGGTCCCCAAAGTAAAGCCTGTGGACAAAATCTGGCCTGCTGCCTGCTTTTGTAAATAAGATTTAATTGAGGTCTGGGGGCCTAGTTGAGTTGCAGAGTGCTTGCCTACTATTGCAAGGCCTGGGTTCAATCCCTGGCACCAAAACATAGCCACACTCATTTGTTTAATCCTTGTCTCTGACTGCTTTCATGCTACAACATCAGAGTTGAATAGTTGCCACAGAGACCATACAGCCTGTAAAGCCTAAAATATTTGCTACCTGACCTTTTACAGATAATGTTTGTTGACTCTACTATAAGCTAGGGGCAGTCCATGGCTCTGGAAGTCATGATACAAGTCCTTTCTCTGTCTTTTGTAAAGTGCTTCCTCAATCATAGTTTGTTCTCTTATTCCCTTTCATCATAGTGCTTAATTTTGGAGGCCACTAAATGGAGGTTGTTGGCCCTGAGTCCAGGAAAATAGGCTCTATTTCCTAACTTGCCCCTATAAACATTTAGGTTTTGTCTGTGACAGTTTTATCCTACTGGCACCAAAGCAAGTGCAAAATGCCCAAAAACTGCATCCTTGGTTGTTAGTAGGTGTTCTGTAAACACAGATAGCAGCTCTGTGAGTTGCCTTCATGCTCTTAAGTTTTACAAAGTGATTTGTGTACTGGGCTTTGGGCTGGCAAGACTGATGTTTGAGTACTGTGACCAGTCCTGGGCATTATAATTTGAATGAATTTTCCCGAGAGTACTCTGGATGGTAATAGATCTAGAATGGAAAACCAATGGAGCAGTAGCACTGGGGGCCTACTATGTATTACAAATATTATTGTAGACATGAAGTAATTTGCTAGGAAGTGAGACAGCCAGGATTTGAATCTAGCTTTTGGTGATATGCAGCAAAGAAGAGGATTCCTCCATGAGGAGATTAGATCAGATGATATCTGGGGTACTTTGAAAATTATTTCTTCCTCCTCTACCGTTTCCTCTTTTTTATTTTTTTGGTACTGGGGATTGAACCCAGGGATGCTTTACCATTAAGCTACATTCCCAGTCCTTTTTTGTTTGGTTTGATTTTGGTTTTTTGTTTTTGTGACAGTCTTGCAGAGTTGCTTAGAGCCTTGCTAAATTGCTCAGGCTGACCTCAAACTTGCCATCCTCCTGCCTCAGCCTCCCAAGTTTTGGGATTACTGCTGTGTGCCACCATGCCTGGCCACAATTTCTGTAGTTGTTGAAAAGTAAACTGTTAAGAGTTTCATATAGAATGTTCTGTGATTAGGACCGGGGCCATATATTTGTTAATTATTGTGTGAAACACATTTCACCATTGTACTCATGACTCTTTATTGTCATCCAAGCAACCATCTATTTAACCAAACTGATATCTCCTGTAGAAAGTCTGCTGTTGTTCCTTCAGTGAGGGCTCTGAGAATTTTTAAAATTTGCTTTTTTTTCTGGGAGTTGACGTAACTACTTTACCTTGGATACCTTTTTATAGGGGCTCAGTAAAAATTTGTTTAATACTATAGTTATGATGGCTTAACCAGGAATGAACTTCTAAGAATTTTATAGGACTGGGGCTGTATTCAGTGGCAGAATGCTTACTTAGCACATGTGAGGCACTGGATTCGATCCTCAGCATAGTATAAAAATAAGTAAAATAAAAGCATGCTGTCCATCTACAACTACAAAAAATATATTTAAAAAAGAAATTTATAGATAGCATTTTCTTCTGGCCATACTTCATCTGCAGATATAAATTTGGTGTTTTCTAAGAGCTGCTATCTTTCAGATGTCCACTGTATGTTTTCTAAGTGCCTTTAAGTTATTATTTCATTGAATTTGAAAATAATTTCATGAGAATTACCCTGTTTTTACAATGTGTGAGGTAACACTCCTGGTGAAGGAGCTGGGGCTTATTTATTCCCTGTATGGTTTTTGAGCATCCACTGTATGCCAGGTACTATGCTAGGCAGAAGGTTGCAGTAGTAAATAAGATAGTGAGGGTCCTACAGCCTGATGAGGGAGAGAGTTAGGTAAATAGAAAATGCGGAATTGCACTTTACATGCTATGGTAGAGTAAACCTAGTGTTCTCTAGAAGAATGGGAGGGGGCACCTAATCTTTCCTTGGATGGTCTAAGGTGATGACCTGAAGAATGAATAGAAGTTAGCCAAGTGGAGAGGAAAGAAGAATGTAACAAGGACTAGGTATAGCAAAGCCTAGACCATAGGCTTTTCTAGCCTTCCATCTAGTTAACAGTTTGTATAGTGTAAAGTGTATAGTATGGAATTTGAAATTCAAAAGGATTGGTTCAAGTCTTAGTTTTGTCACCTCCTTTGTGCAAGACCTTAGGCCGTCAACTCCCTCATCTGTAAACTTAAGGGTATTACATAGCTACCATGTATAACTGTTGTGAAGTTTATTATGATATGTGTGACAGTGTTTTGAGAATAGTTGTATAGATATTATTGGACAGCTATGACATTTTGCTTAAAAATTTAACTGTGGCTTCTTTAACACACTGGACATGTTCTTGCTATTTTGCCAGTTAATCCAATCCAATTTTTATAACTGTAATCATATTTTAAGTTCTCTGAGAGGGAGGGTAAATTGTCTTTTAAGGAATTCTGTAGTCATTGATCTGCTGTTTCTCTGCAATGATCTCTGATTTCTCAGTTTGGATTTTTATGTAAGTCCATGAAATAGCTGTTACTGGAAATAAACATTATTGTTTTAGGAATCTTACCACTTTAAGTGTTCCATAATAGAGTTGGAATTTTGGAGTAAAACAGTTCATTTTAATTTGAAACAGATGGGTCTTCATTTATCTGGAATCAGTGGAAATACACTTATTTTCCTATGGGAATTCTTTTACATTCCAACCCTAAAGAACATGGATTTCATGGTTGCATCCTTTAAAATCTTCCTATTACTGTGCAACTGTTAATGTCTGTAAGGAGTAACACTTGTTTTGTAGTCTGGGACTTACTCCACTAATTAAGGAGGTGGAAAATAAATGTTTATAATATGTAACTATCTAGGAGCATCTAGGTTGCATTTTCTAAAGTTCTTTACTGTTCTGCCAAGGAACTAAAGGACAAAATTGTAAATTTAATGCTTAGAGAGCAGTAGAATTTGAAAGAAATGTGTAGCCATAAACAATATTTGATTTGCACATCTAAGGTCTTTTTGACTCAGTCATTTTAAAAATTGACTAATTCAGTCTATTGTGTAAACTTTTAAAAATCACAGTACATGTAACCTTTTTTTCTTTTAATATTTAAAAAATTCTGTTTATTAGCATTATAGGCTGAGGATTGCTAAAGTGTATATTCCCGGGAGTGGCTCTTTTGCCCTGCCAGATAACATCTGTAGAAAAACGGTCAGTTTTGTCTCCTCTGTATTTGACACAGTTCATAAAAAAATAAAGTTTAATAGCACATAAATACATGAGGTTTAATGTGATATAGTTAAAAAAAAAAAAAAAAAAGCTTTTGGAGTCATACAGGTTTGTGTCCTGCTTTTGCCCCTTATCAATTCTAGGACCTCGGGCAAACTCCTAAAATGCTTGTCTTTAGTTTCATGCTCAGTGAAAATAGGATTAATGGGAGTTCATGTTGTGAGGATTAAATTGCTTAAGTAAGGAAACACTAGCATAGGACAGTGCACACAGAAGGTGCTCTTTGTACTTTTCTCATAAAAGGGTTTGTAGTCTTCTAATGGATGTCTAGACTGTGGCTTTCTGAGGATTGTGAACATGAAGAGGTACTGAGAGGAAACACTGGAACAGAGGATTTCACCCAGGACTAACAAGTTTTCATTTTGTAGAGTAGTTCAGATTTCCCATGGTTAATTGGGTTAAGTTGCATCTTGTTCTATTGCTACAATCCAGGGGCAGCAGAATAACCCAACACTTGGAGGCAGTCAATTACACCTCATCAGCTGGTCAGAGTTCTCTTTAATTGTAAAAGAAAGTAGACTCTTCCTGGGGAGGTAATGCTTCAGAAGTGGAATGATTCTGGGCTCTCTCTTATAAGAAAGACATCATAAAAAAGTGAAAGGGAGAGAAGAGCTAGCCACCAAAATTGCACTTTACAGCTGTAGTTAGCTCATCCAGCATCTTGCCTTTTATTGGGCTGGGTTCCCATCTGTGAGCAGGTTCTTCAGGACCAACTCAAACCACTTAAACTCATAAGAGATGATATATACCATAGACACCAATTTTTCCAGTCACTCTAGGGATAGTTCATTCTATGCTTCCTGTAGGGCATCTCCTTCCTGGTATCAGAGTCTGAAGGGGGCAATATTAATTATCATTAAAATTGCCCAGTGAGCATGAAATTAGATAGAGTGCTTAGTTCACTAGACAGTTTGGTCCAGGCTACTAAGAAATCTGATATTTTATGCCTGGAACACTCAACTTCCCTAGTGCCAGCCTCATCACATAGTGAAACCTTCGGCAACTTAGTGAGACCCTATCTCAAAATAAAAAATAAAAAGGAACAGGGATGTATCCCAGTAGTCAATTACACCTGGGTTTAATTCCCATACCCAAAACAAACAAACAAACAAAAATTAGTAAGGCAAATTTCTTTGAATGCTGAGATGGATTGTTAGTTACCACACACACATATACATGTACCCACATGTTTGTTCCCCCTCCCACCAAAAAAGAACAGAAACAAATACTTTTTGTAGATGCACAGTGTATCTGGAAGAATTCAAAAGAAACTGGTCATGGTGGTTGTCACTAAGAATGTGTATAATTTAGTAGGGCAACAGGGCATAGATTTAGGAAGGGGGACTAAATTAATTGTATATCCTGTAGAATCTTTTGTATTCTGTACCTTATAATTCTATACCTTAGGTATGTATTACCTATTCAAAAACCCAACATTTTAAATCACCAATAATTCCAGCTCCCAGCACAAACATTTTATGTGTGTACTGCTTTTCAATTTCTTGTCTATGGGCAAACTTTTTTTTTTTTTTTGGTGGTGCTGGGGATTGAACCCAGGGCCTTATGCTTACAAGGCAAGCACTCTACCAAATGAGCTATATTCTCAGCCCTGCATTGTTTATTTTTGAGATGGGGATCTTTCTAGGTTACCCAGGTTGGCCTCCAGCTCCTAGTGATCAAGTGATCCTTCTGACTTAGCCTTCTGAGTACCTGGAATTATAGGTGCATGCTACCACATCTGGCACAGATAGGTTTTTAAGTGGTTGCTGTCTATATGTCTCTACTTATGTATCCAGTTAGGATGTTTTAAATTCCAAATATCAGAAAAACATCATCTCAGATTAGCTTACACTGCTTATTTATGTCTTGCTATGATCCGAATATTTATGTCCCTCTAAAATTCACATGTTAAAGTCCTGCCCCCTAAGGTGATGATATGAGGAGGCGAAGCCTTTGGGAGGTAATTAGGTCATGAGGATAGAGCCCTCATTAATGAGATTAGAGCCCTTATAAAAGAGGCCAAAGGGAACTTGTTGATTCTTTCCATCAATGAAGGTGTAGCTAAAAGCTGTTTTCTATGAGGAAGGATGCCTTCACCAGACATCAAGTCTGCAGGCACCTTGATCTTGGACTCCCTAGCTTCTAGAATGTAAGAAATACATTTTTGTTTATTATAAGCCAGTCTATAATATTTTGTTATAGCAGCCCTGATGGACTAAAACTTTTCCTCGTATAACCAGAAATTGGAGCTATGGTATGATCAAGTAGCTTATTAATACCATTAAAGTTCTCTCTCTCTCTCTCTCTCTCTCTCTCTCTCTCTGTGTGTGTGTGTGTGTGTGTGTTTGTATTTTTCTTGTCCTCAGCATTGGTTTTATCCTAAGGCTTTTTTTCCTGTGGAGTTTTGTGTGGATGCCAGTGGCAATCAGAACTACAAGCATTCTTGCTTAGTCCACTGAGAGACAGACAAGCCAGTTTGCTCCAAGCATGAAATATAAGTCCTTTTATTTGGATTGATGAAAGCAACTTAGGTCTTGTAATCAGAGGGATGACCTGTATTCGCTGGCTTAGTTGAATTAGACTCTACCTGGAATTAGGGTTTGGGACATGTTCCTGTGGATAAAAATCATGGTTCATTTAGTAATGAAGCAGTGGAGAATGGCTAGTTGGGTAGCAATAAACAGTTAAGTCATTCCACCACAATACCTTTTTTTAAAACTTTTTTTTTTTTCTGATAGGGAAAAATGTTCTTGGCATAAAACCTTGGAAGCATAGTTGGTAGGAGGCACTAAAACCACCCTAATACCACTACTCAGAAAACTGCTTTACTGTGTTTTTCTCCTATGTATCTTTTTACATAGTTGAGATCATATACCTTATTTTCAATTTGTATTTTTTTTTTTTTTTTTTGGTCCTGGGAATCGAACCCAGGGGCACTCAGCCACTGAGCCACATCACCAGCCCTGTTTTGTATTTTATTTAGAGACAGGGTCTCAGTGAGTTGCTTAGGGCCTCACTAAGTTGCTGAGGCTGGCTTTGAACTCGAGATCTTCCTGCCTCAGCCTCCCAAGTGTGGGATTACAGGCGTGCGCCACCACGCCCGGCTCAATTTGTATTTTATGCCTATAGAATAGTTCATTGGATGTACCATAATTTATTTAATAATTCCACCACTATTGGATCATTAAGTAGTTAACTGAGTTGTTATTATAATACTCCACACAAAATGAATATTATGGGGCATAAAGCAGTAGTATATTTCTGCTGAATATTACCCTTATGATCTTTTCTCAGCACAAAGGTTCTAATGAAAATATTTTACCAGGTATGTGGCTTTATAACCATACAATTTTGCTTTCCAATAGACGTGTTATTAGCTTAAACTGCTGTAGAAGTATGAGTGAATTGATTTCATTATAATCATTCCAGCATTTGGTGTTGTCATTTAAAAACATATGACCAGCCAGGTACTGGTGGCCCATGCTGTAATCTCTGCTTCTTATCTAGCTGACAATAAGAGGAGCACAAGTTAGAGGCCAGCCTAGGCAACTTAATGACTCTCAAAAAAAAGGAGGGGATTAGGGATGTAGCTTAGTGGTAGAGTGTTGGCATGGCATTATGCAAGGCCCTGAGTTCAATCTCCAGAACCAGGAAAAAGGACAGTAAACCAATGACTAGATGTAAAATGATAAAATGTTTTTGACTTGATCTTTATGTTTGTGGTATTATTCTTACCCTTTGTTTGGCTTGGGTTTTTATGTACTATAGGGATCTGCAAAGACTTGGAGAACTTCAGTCTGAGTTGGCAGGAGTAGCTGACTTCTCTGCTGCCTATCTTCGGTGTCAACTACTTCTCATCAAGGTTGGTTTGGATTCACTATTTTTTTTCTTATTGTGTTACTAGGAATGCACTTTAAATGATCCAGCAGAGTTTGAGGCCATAGGTGAAAAACTTACAGTCCTGTGTGCAACCACTTAGCAATGGAGAAATTATGTATTCTGCAATGTAATTATATTTGTCTCATTAAAAAAAATGCTAACTCATATAGGAATTTGAATTTTTATATTTTAGGAAAATTTTTTCATCATTGTATAGATTGCATAATCATTTTAATTAGAATCCCAGGAATTTTAAATGTTTATATAGTGTGATTAGTATAGAATTTACATAAAGTTTAATACTGTTTTCTTGAAATGTTGATCCACTTTGTCAGAGCTAAAAGGTTAATTTCATCACTTTTAAAAGGTCTAACTTGCTGAATTTCATATTAAGTAGTTAGATAACATAACACACAAAATTGGTACCCAAGAAGCTGTTTTAGGTTTGCTGAATTAAAAAACAGTTAAACTAGTAGTTCAGTAGCTTTTAGCTTCTGCAGCAGGTTTTTTTTTTTTTGAACCAGGGATTGAACTCAGGGACGCTCGGCCACTGAGTCACATCCCCAGCCCTATTTTGTATTTTATTTAGAGACAGGATCTCACTGAGTTGCTTAGGGCCTCGCTAAGTTGCTGAGGCTGGCTTTGAACTTGCGATCCTCCTGACTCAGCCTCCCACGTCGCTTGGATTACAGGCGTGCGCCACCATGCCCGGCTGCAGCAGGATTTTGCTATAAATTCAGGCTTAGGATTCATGGGAGTTCTTCTCACTTGATAAAATTTGGTTTTGGTTTTAGTTCTAAATATTTTTAGTCTTCAAAATGATTAATGATATTGTACCAAAGTCAGAAAAAATGGGGAAATCAGAAAATATTTTCCACTGTCAGATGTTTAAGTTTGTGCTGTTGTACAGGTGTGTGTGTACATGTGAAGTTGAGCACATACACTGAGGTAGATTGGGATTTAAACAGCCCTTATTAGGCTAGACATATTCTTCCAAATATACATACTTGTGTAAACACTTCCACAGGCAAGATATAGACTGTTTCCTTCACCTGAAAGAGTTCCTTCATCCTTCTATACATAGTCATTTGACTTTTCATTAACACTGTGAGCCTGGTGGGGCAGTGCATGCCTGTAATCCTAGGAACTCAGGGAGTTGAGACAGGAGAATCACAAGTTTTAAGACCAACCCTGGCAACTTAGCAAGACCCTGTCTCAAAAATAAGAAGGGCTGGAGATGTAGCTTAGTGGTAAAGTGCCTCAGTTCAATCCCCAATACTGCAAAAGAAAAAAAGACACTGTACGGCTGTGGTTGTGGCTCAGTGGTGGAGTGCTTGTCTAACACATGTGAGGCTCTGGGTTTGATCCTCAGCACCACATAAAAATAGAATAAAGGTATTGTGTCCACCTACAACTAAAAGGAAATATATATATATTATAGGATACTGTAAAACAGGACCAGTAACAGTTCTACCCTAAGGATATGAAATGTTAAGAAGAGATGTGTATGAAAGCCCTTGGTATTATCTGATATTTAGTCAGGGCCTTGGAAATGTGGTGGGCTTCCATAACTTGCTCTCTTCCCCACAGAAACACAAGGAGAAAAGATCCACTTTTCTGTAGTAGCAAAAGATGGGAAGGAAAAGAGAAGATATTAGCCCTGAAAGGAACACAGACCTATGTTGATTACTTGGTATATAGCAGTGGCAGAATAGAGAACGGGTCTAGATCTAGAACCTCAGACCAGAATGTGTTTGATAATAGGGAAAGAGCTAAATAAATTGTGGCACAGCTGTTCAACAGTGATGATCTTCATGAAGAATTATACAACAGCCTGACATAGTACTTACTGTATAATGTTATGTACTTAAAAAAAGATACAAAATTAATTCTACTCTGGCTATGACTATATCAAAACTTGCATATAAAAATGATTAAAGTAGCCGGGTGCGGTGGTGCATGCCTGTAATCCCAGCACTTGGGAGGCTGAGGCAGGAGGATCGCGAGTTCAAAGCCAGCCTCAGCAACTTAGCAAGGCCCTAAGCAACTCAGTGAGACCCTGTCTCTAAATAAAAAATACAAAATAGGGCTGGGGATGTGGTTCAGTGATGGAGTGCCCCTGGGTTCAATCCCCAGTACCAAAAAAGAAAAAAGAAAAAATGATTAAAGTAAATATTTTAAAAATTTCTTTAGTCTGTTGTCTAGATCTACCATTTTCCAATATGATTCTACCAGATATGTGTGACTATTGAACACTTGAAATGTTAGTTCAAACTGAGATATGACATAAATGCAAAATACTTGTTGCATTTCTTAAACACTGTGAAAAACCAATCCCATAAGCTCTCTCACAAATCTCACAAATCCTTTTTTTTTTGGTACTAGGGATTGGATCCAGGGGTGTTTAATCACTAGCCTACATTTCCAGCTTTTTTTTTTTTTTTTTTTTTTTTTCCTTTTTTTGTGGTGCTGGAGATTGAACCCAGGGCCTTGTGCATGCACTTTACCAACTGAGCTATATCCCCAGCCCTCTTTTTATCTTTTATTTTGAGACAGGGTCTTGCTAAGTTGTTGAGGACCTCACTAAGTTGCCGAGGCTGGTCTTAAACTTATGATCCTCTTGTCTCAGCCTACCGAGCTACTGGAATTACAGGTGTGCACCACCAGGCTTGGCTCACAAATCATATTTTAAAGTAGTGTATGGTGAAATATCTTCAATATGCTGAGTTAAATGAACTGTATTTTTAAAATTAATCTCGCTTATTTTACTTTTTAAAATATGGCTTCTAAAAATGTAAAATTCATGGGTGACTCACATTATATTTCTGTCGGACAAGGTTTTCTGTAGTGTCATTCAATTACACATCTGTAATTAAGATGATCCTTATCAGCCGGGTGCAGTGGTGCACACGTGGAATCCCAGCACTTGGGAGGCTGAGGCAGGAGGATCAGGAGTTCAAAGCCAGCCTCAGCAACTTAGCGAGGCCCTAAGCAACTCAGTGAGACCCTGTCTCTGAATAAAAAATACAAAACAGGGCTGGGGATGTGGCTCAGTGGTGGAGTGCCCCTGGGTTCAATCTCCTGTACCAAAAAAAAAAAGAAAGAAAGAAAAGAAAAGAAAAAAGGTGATCCTTATCAATAACAGTCTACAGCAAAGGTCAAATGAGAGTTGGTATGATGTGGATGAATAGGTGAGTAAAAAGATGGAAGATAAAATCTGTAGATCTTAGTGCTAGTTTTGAGTGTATAAAGATTGAGAAAGGGAAGAATTCAGGAAAGTGGCTTGATTTCTACTTTGGGTATGTTGATAAGGCTTTTCAAAGGCTAATGAGGAAGAAGCAAAGAAAAAAGAACCATACTCATGGGAGAAGTGTCTAGGTGACTCGTGTTAATCCAGTGACTAACTTGGTGGGAACAGGAGGGCCCAAAGCCCAGGAAACTGGCTTGCTTGTACATTCTGGTGAGGCTTTTATAGCTCCTCTACTCTGCTTCTAAACATTGATCTGAGACACAGGGCCTTTGGGCCAGGAGTTGGATCACATGAGCAGTACATTTAGCACAAAGTATTGGTCTACTTTTTCTCCATAATAAGTAGGACTTACTGACTTTAAAGAATAAAATTAATGGAAGGCCTCTCCTGATCATGGTGGATGTTCAAAGCAAAAGCACAAATCAAATGCTTTGTCATTCTTTTTGACCTCTGTGTTCTATTCTTATTTATCTGAACAGGCACTGCAGGAAAAGCTGTGGAATGTGGCTGCCCCTTTGTATCTAAAGCAGAGTGATTTGGCCTCAGCAGCAGCAAAACAGGTAAGTTTATTGAGACCTCCTCTCACAAGAATGATCTAGTCCAAGGCAGAGCCAGAAGCTTTCCTATGGTTGCATGTCTCTCCTGTAGCCTCCCTAATTTCAGGCTATGATAGATAGAAGGTAGCCATAAGAAAAGCAGCATAGCTGGGCATGGTGGCACACGCCTGTGATCCCAGTGGCTTAGGAGATTGAGGCAGGAGGATTGTAAGTTCAAAGCCAGCCTCAGCAATTTAGTGAGGCTGGGGATGTGGCTCAGTGGGTTAAGTACCCCTGAGTCCAATCCCTGGTACAAAAAAAAAAAAGGAAAGAAAGAAAAGAAAAGCAGCATAATTAGGGGACATAACATTGGGTTTGGAGTCAGGGGATACAGTTGCTAATCTCAGGTCTATCTCATTTTCTGGGTGATAATGAGCAAGTTACTTAACCTTCCTGGATTTTTCCTCCTGTATAAACTGTGGCCGTTGAATTACATAATTTCTAAGATTCTTTTGTGTTCAAAATTATTAATTTGTGTTTCAGATATACTAAAATCTAATCAATACTATCATGAATCTTTCATCTAATAGTATAGCTAAGGGCCCGGGGATGTAGCTCAGTTGGTAGAGTGCTTGCCTAGCATGCTCAAAGCTCTGGGTCCAATTCCCAGCACCATAAATAAATGTATAGTTAAACCTGTACCATTTCTTGAATATTAAAAGTTTTTTATTTCTGCTTAGTTCATTAAGTAGCGTTTAATTTTATTTGCCTCAAGTTTATGTCTTTCTAGCTTTGAGCAGTTCCCTTCATTCATAAGTTTTGGGACTTAGTGAAGCCCTCTGGGGTCTTGGTTTCCAGATAGTGAGTCTATATGAGACCCAGTAACTCTTGACCCATTAGGAAGCTAATGATGGTGACTCTGATTGTTAAATTATAGTTCACTAAATGAGTTCAATCCTGTTATCTTAATTATCCCTCATAGTAATGCCATTAGATAGGAATAAAGATCTGGTTCATTTTACAGATGAGGCAGTTAGGGCTTAGCAAGGTAGAACTCTATAGCTAGTAGTGTTAGGACTTGATATCCATCCCAAAACTGCTGATGCACAGAATCTGTTTTCTTTCTCCTATACTGCCAAATATCTCAAATCTCAAATCTGATTCAGATTCCTTCTCAAATCTGGTATTTGGTGTTTTGTAGGGAAATAGAACTTAATGACTAGAAGCAAAACTGGGCCTTGTTGGGAAGATAGAGACTAGGGAGTAGTAGTAGGAAAGGAAGAGGATTACCATTGCTGTATACCAGATCCTGTGCTAAGTTCTTTCCAAGCCCCATTTGATACTGGAAGTTTTATGAGTTGGTGCTATTTCTTCCCTGTTTTCACATAGGGAAACTTTAGGCAACATGTAATTAAGTAACCGGTCTTACTGTCATTTGTTGGAGAGCCTAGAGTCATTTCTTTGACCCCAAAGCCTTCCAAGGGAAGCAAGCACAGAGGGGAAAGAGAAGCATCATTTGAAGGGAAATAACTGATTTGGATAGAACCGAGCAAGAACTTAAATATCCTGGGCTTGATCTATGCTCATAGTCATTGTTTTGTTTTTGTTTTTGTTTTTGGGGGGGGTACTAGGGATTTGAACTCAGGGGTACTTGACCACTGAGCCACACCCCCAGCCTTATTTTGTATTTTATTTAGAGACAGGATCTCACAGAGTTCTTTAGCACCTTGCTTTTGCTGAGGCTGGCTTTGAACTTATGATCCTCCTTGCCTCAGCCTTCCAAGTTCCTGGGACTATAGGCGTGTGCCATTGCGCCTGGCAACAGTCATTGTTTTCTACAGTTATTCCCTCTCCCATCTCCCTCATAGAGACCAGGCCTCCAGCACAGATTATCTGGATGACTGACATGCTGTTAATGGTTCCTAACACTTAATTCTTGGAAGGCTTTTCCTGGGGATTGCGTTTCTGTACATAGTATATACAGATGGTCTCTGATTTACAAATGTTGCAACTACAGTTTTCGACTTTATGATACTGCAATAATATGCATTCAGTAGAAACCTTCCTTTGGATTTTGAATTTTAATATTTTCCTGGGTTAGTAATATGCAGGATGATACTCTTTCATGATACTATAGTAGCAGTCTCCAGTCAGCCATGTTATCAGGGGGGTAAATAGCCCATACCCTACAGTAATGTGTAGGTGTTACTAAGCTAGGATATTTGGTAGATTAGGTGTATTACATGCATTTTCGACTTATGATATTTTCTTTTGGGGGGAGGGGGTTGCCAGGAATTGAACAGAGGGGCACTTAACCACTGAGCCACATCCCCAGCACTTTTTTCTGTTTTATTTAGAGACAGAGTCTTGGTAAGTTGCTTAGGGCCTCACTAAATTGCTGAGGCCAGCTTTAAATTTGTGATCCTTCGGCCTCAGCCTCCCAAGCCGCTCAGATTATTGGCATGTGCTACCCCACCTTGCCCCAACTTATGATAATTTCAACATACAGTGGGCTAATTGGGACATAACCCCATCATCAGTCAAATAACATCTCATATTCATTTGTCCCCATAGCACAGTGAATTTGATTTAGGGTAATGAGCAGTGCTTTGCAATTTCATCAGTAGTTAAAGTTTCATATCTTCATATCATCAACTAAGATGCTTTTACTACTAGCATTACTCTGTACCCTAATTCTAATTTACCCTAATTTACTACTAGATGAAAATCTTTCTTAAGTTGACAAAATAATTTATTCTCTTTTGACAAGATATACTATGCTGATTTTACTCAGTACTTTAAAATCTTAGTTCAGAATTAAAGCATAGTCATTTTTCAAAAGTCTAACTTCAGAGTTTGACCTAAGAAGATGGTTTGTCTGGAGCTAGGGATATAGCTCAGTTGGTAGAGTGCTTGCCTTGCATGCACAAGGCCCTGGGTTCAATCCCCAACACCACAAAAAACAAAAACAAACAATCTGTACTGCTCTCAGGAAATACTGTGATACAGTAATATTTTTACTGATTATTAATTACCTTTTACTCATAGATCATGGAAGAAACCTACAAAATGGAGTTCATGTACAGTGGAGTGGAGAATAAGCAAGTGGTAATAATACAACACATGAGGCTTCAGGCCAAAGCTTTGCAGCTTATAGTAACTGCACGAACTACTCGAGGGTAAGATGGGGATGACATTTTTCTTTCAAAGATACTTCCAAATGCATTCAGAGGTTTCACCATTACTTAATGATGAGTAAAATGAGATTTAGGAAAGATTGGCTGTGGGACATACAATCTATTCATTTCTTTCTCCAGATATTTCAAGTGCATTTCATGGGTTAGATTAGATCCTTGGAAATCCAGTCATGTCTCTCTCTCGCTAAAAACCCTCCAGTGGCTGTCCATTACCTACAATACAAAACAGGACTTCATTTAGCAACAAGGAGATTCTGGATGGTCCTCCATGATTACATAGATGTCTTTAAGAATTTAATACCAGAAATCACTTTTTCTCTTTGGAAGGGACTAGTAAGCTTTCTCTCTAGCAGTAAAGATGAATGTACTGTGAAGTCAGACTACCTTTTTCAAATCCAGACTTCTTCACTTACTAGTTATTTGATTAAGGACAGATACTTGTGCCTTGTTTCCCTGACTGCAAAATGAGAATGATGGCAGCATCTATTTCTTGGGGATTTTGTGAAGCATAAATGGAAAAATATATGTAAAAGCACTTAGCATGATACATAATAAGAGCTCAGTATGATAGTAGCTATAAGACTTTCTGATAATAGGAATCGTCATATTTTATCCATTCTCAGATGCATACATTTTTTAGTGTAACTTCTCTGAAATCTGATAATTTGGTTTAATCTTTAAGATATCCACATATTCATTTCTAAAATGTTTAATCCCACTGTGTCCAACTCACAACTGAGAAAAAAGAGGTACATGTGATAGTATCTGTATTTTTTATTTTTAAACAAAATAGATGTATTTTGCAATTCAAACATATTGTTGTAAAAAATTACAACGTTGCAGAATATGTGAAAATTCCCTGGCTACACAACCCCTGTAAAACAGTTGTCATTTCATGTATATATTTCCAGACTTTTTCTAAACCATATTAACATATGTAGATTATAAATGTGTGTGTATTAACATAATGGACTTATAGTACACTTTGCTGTTCTGCCTTCTGTTACTTTCACACTACAATATGTTGTACTTATCTATGTCATTAAAGATAGTAATGTCTTTGATCTTTACTCATGCTATATTATTTTATATTTTCCATTTATATACATTCTTGTTTGTTTTGTCATTTCTTGATTTTTTTTTCCCCCTTGAACATCTGGCTCTTTTGTTTCTTTTCCCCACCTGGGGTTTGACTAGGTTAATTCTAACTTAGGTGAGAGGCAGTGATGCATTACTATTAAGGCTCTGGTGCCATGTTGCTTGCCTTCAGATCTTACCTTTACACCTTTACACTTTGCAAACTTAGAAAGTCCAAAGTAACCTTGGACACGTTACTTAACACTTCTTTCATTTATTCCCTTAAGTTAAATTGGGAAAATTAATAGTAATTACCTCTCTCTTCTATAGTTATTGTAAGGATTATTGATTTTTTTTTTTTTTTTTGGTACTGGAGATTGAACAGAGGGGTGCTTAACCACTGAGCCGCATCCATAACCCTTTTTATTTTTTATTTTGAGATAGGGTCTTGCTACGTTGCCTAGGGCCTCACCAATTTGAATTTCACTCTGAATTTACAATCCTCCTGCCTCTGCTTTCTGAATCACTGGGATTACAGGTGTGGGCCACCATGCCTGGCGGGTTTATTGAGTCATTTTGTGTAAAGTCCTTAAAATACTGCCTATCACATTCGTTGTAAACACTTGGTAAATATTAGCTAATGTTAGTTTTAGTGATACTATTTTTACTCTTCCTGCCCCCTGTCCCCAGTACTGGATATTGAACCCAGAAGCATTTTACCACTGAGTTGCATCCCCAGATCCTTTTTATTATTTATTTTGAGACAGGGTCTCACTAAGTTGCTGAGGCTGGCCTTGAATTTATGATTGTCCTGCCTAAGCCTTCCAAGTCACTGGGATTAGAGTATTCTTACACTTTTAATAAGTGTATTGTTCTGATCACCTCTCTATCTTCAAGATGAAAGTTTGAGTACTTCTACTTATTTGTCTAGTACTGTTTAAATAATTTGGAACTTCACTTTAGCTTCATATGTTTTTATAATGTATCTTATTTTAAGAATGATTTCTTAAAATCATTATGATGATTTCTATAAATCATCATTTATGATGATTTGTTAATCATCATAAATTTTTAAGATTATATGAGTTCTATATAATCTTTATAAGCTTAGTTCCAATTTGTCCATCCCTGTTCTTTTCGTTTCACAATTGCCATTTAAAAATCCCTTGGGCTGTGGTTGTAGCTCAGTAATAGAGCGCTTGCCTAGAATGCACAACACACTGGGTTCAGTTCTCAGCACCACATATAAGTAAGTAAAACAAAGGTCCATTGACAACTAAAAAATATTAAATAATTTAAATCCCTTGTTCTAATTTATTTTTTATTTGACTAGAAACGTGCTGTAGTAAATATACTCAATCAAACCTTGCATTTCTGAAACTGCCTTTCTTTAGCTCTCATATAAATGGAATTCTTTTAGAATTCTGAAAATATTGCTTTTTGGTGTTTAATAGTACAGTTAGGATGTTTGATGTCAATCTGCTTCTCTTTCCTTTATAGATAGCTTACTTTTCCTGGCTCAAAGCTGTAAATTTTTCTTTTTCTCTTCAGAATTCAGAAATTTCACCAGGATATGTCTAGGTATGTGCTTTCAATATTGTTGCTGATTCTAAGTGGGACTTTGAAGTTTCAACTTTATTTTTAGCTCAGGGTTTGCTTGTTTTCCTATCATTATTTTATTCTTATTATTTCTACTTCTTTTGTCCTCTCTAGTTTCTCATAATGCATTTTTGCATCCTTTGGATCTGTTTGCTCTGTACTTTTTCTTCCATAATTTCAATTTCTTTGTTTTTCTACTCTTATGTTCTGAGTAAATTCCTCAGTAATTCTTTTATCATTTCAGTTTTCATCATTTTTCATTTTCATTATTCATTCACTGTTCAGTTTGATTTTGTTATTTTTTATTTCTTTTCTTTTTTTTTTTTTTTGCGGTACCCGGGCTTAAACCCAGGGCCTTGTGCTTGCAAGGCAAGCACTCTACCAACTGAGCTATATCCCCAGCCCCTGTTATTTTTTATTTCTAAGTGTACTTTTGTCTCTCTACTATTTTATAGCCATTTCTCTTGCTTTTCAATGCAATATCCTTTCAAATCTTTTAACTCTCATTGAGGTTACTTATTAGAGTTTTTTTTTTTTTAAAGTTTTCTGTGGTTTCTAGCCTTGACTATATCTTATGGAGAGCTGCTTGATTTTCTTTACAGCTCCTGAGTTTTCTTTATAACACTTAGTATTTTTCCATTTTCTTTGCATACTTACAAATGAAAATCTAGACTAATTTAAATAAATAATTGGCATAGCTCCCCCACAGCTGTAGGTCAGTGTTTAATTTCCCCTAGTGAACTTCATTCACTGCTTTCTTTCCTCACCTCAAGGTAAAATTGGGCATTCTTAATGGTAGAGGCCTACTTCACATAGCATGTAGGTGAAGCTACCTGCTGTTTTGGGATTGGGGGAAGAGTTCCCAAATATTTTTGTACTTAAGTGCTCAAAATCTCTCTAAGCTAGTTCTTTATAAGCAGGCCAGAAATCTTACTACTTGACCAAATTGCTTTCCTTTGTGCCCCTGCATGGCTGGAATTCTCCCTTTCAGCCCTTTCACTCCTTGCAGTTTTTGGTGGGTTAATCTCACTATCAAATTTCAGTTCCATTTCTGGGGCTGTATCACTTTAAGAAAGTTTTAGGTGGTACACCTGGGAATGTGGCTCAGTGGTAGAGCACTTAGCTGGCATGTGTGAGGCCCTGGGTTCAATTCCCAGCATTGCCAAAAAAAAAACCCAAAAAACCAATTCAAGTGCTACCCTTTCTTGGGAAAGAATTCACATAAATGTTGCTTGTAAAATAGGTTACCATTTGCCATTTCCCATTTATTCATTCAGCAAATATTTAGTGAATGCTGCTTTGCCAGGAAGTATATGATGAGGAACGCAAAGGTCGAACCCAGATTAAGAACTTTGACACCATTTTCATATATTTTATTAAAGAAATAGTTTTTTTTTTCTTTATTGGACCTGACTTCAATGAATAATATGTTAATGAAAATAAATGGGAAGTTTCATGTATTAATTACATACAACAAATATAAAGAAAATACACAAAAATATAGTGAATTTTATTGACCTAGCATGTTGCCTGGATTTACTTAGGAATACAATAGGTTTTTTACTGAAATGAAGTACTCTATGAGGCTGAAGATGGAGGAAGAAAGATAATCTGTGTCTATGGGCAAAGTAGTAACAAAATTTGTTTCCCTTCTGTATGAGAATTTACCTTTGATTAACTTTTCATCTGTTCCCTGGAATTCTGATAGTGCCAACTCTATTAGTAGGCCATACTGGTATAGAAAAATGGATCTCTTAGTAAATTGCATCTAGACTAGAGGGGAGTACAAATGAACTAAGTTTCCTGATATAGATACCATCACTCTGGGTATCACTGAATATAGTGATTCTTTTATCTGGTCATATCTGGTATAAGGAAGCTACACCTACTGTAGCACCTATAGAGCATAAGACTTCCAAACTGGGATGGTCTCCTCACCTGCCTGATGTGGGTCTCTTCTCCTTGGACCAAGCTGTCAGCTGCAGAATCAAAACTTCAAGACTCCTGTGGGGCTGCTGCAAGAACTCCTGCACAAGTGGAACTTGATGCTGCAGTGTCTGTGTGCTGTGCTCTTGTCTGGTAGCCTTTGAGTCCAGTGCAAGTGTGGCCTATCATAGTCTTTGACTTTGAATGTTTCTTTAGCTTAATGGGCTTTGAAGTCATTTAATTGTGCCTCAGAGTACTGATTATTCTTTTCCCCTAGATCCATTAGGAATCCTGTTTCTCTGAGAGATCATTTTATAGTGTAATATACTCATTCTCCTTTCATGCATGCTTAGGTTTCTGGGACTTCTGATCCACAGTATTTAGTTCACAGATCTCACAGGCAAGTTACTAATTTACTTTGCATTTCTTTTCTACAGAGTTGACCCTTTATTTGGGATGTGTGAAAAATTTTTACAGGAAGTGGACTTTTTTCAGAGGTGAGTATTTCATAACTCCTCAGGCTAAATTTTGGTTATGCAGAGAATAACTTAACAGGCCCCAAGAGTGATCACAGGGGCTGGGGATATAGCTTAGTTGGTAGAGTGCTTGCCCAGGCCCTGGGTTCAATCCTCAGCGTCAAAAAAAAAAAAAAAAATCACAAACCAGTATGTGGTTTAGCCCATGCAGCCAAGCTATTATCTGTGGCTGTGTGCCCTTACTTGATATTTTCTTTAATGGTGTATAAACTTCTTTGAAGGTAAAGCTTCAAAATTAAATGTACAACCAGATAATTAAAACATTGGGAATTGTTTGGATTCAGCACTCAGCTGGGCCATAAAAAGACAGGTAGTATGAAGGAAACTCATAAACTGTTTTGTTGAAAGATTACCACTTGCCAGTTTTTTAAATCACTGTTCTCAAACTTTCAAATTTATTTATAATCTACAAAGAATTGTCTGTAATTCTGTAGGTAAGTTTTAATCTGTAGGATAAATATTTTTCTGTTCTGTTTGAAGTGAATTAACGCAGATTCAGTAGATGAGTGGGAAGGCTTGGTGAAACTCCTTGAGTTTAGGAAATGACCAGACTTGTGATATGCTGGCAGTATATGATTTTAAAGGAATTGTTTAAGTCTAATAATCATTTCTTCTACCTGCTGCCCTTACCCTTGAAACTGAACCAAACCTGAGGTTTTTATGACCCTACACTTCTCACTCTTTTTTCATTTGGGTGATGATAGCTTCCTGTAGGACTGGGTTGCATTACCACACCATTCACCAGCAGGGGTTGCTCTCTAATAACAGGTAAAGGTTAGCCTAGACCTCTCACTTCAAATATGAAATTTAAATTCATGCCTTACTTTTGGTTTTAGATACTTGAGTTTGTTTTTGCACAGTTGGATTGAAGAGGTTTTTGAGAAGGTGTCAGTTCTGAGTTGCCTAAGTTCTGCACTTGTTGTTAACTAGAGCCACATATTTCTTAATTCAGCCTTGTGTAAATATGATCTCTTGAGTGAGTGAATTTTTTTTTTCTTATCTATCCCCTTCCACAAGGCAGAGTACTATGAAATCAATATGAGCTGGGAATAAGTTACTTAAATCTTTCTGAATCTCAGTGTAATGTCATCCTCTCTGAATCTCAGGGTTCCTATTGTTTGAATATAAGCTCCATTAAAACAGTTCATTTTTTCTTTTTCACTTGCTGTTTTATTTCCAGTCCCTAGAATAGTACTTAGTACTTGATAGGTTCTAAAAACATATTGTTAAATCAGTTAAAGGATCTGTAAGAAGAAAATAATTTTAACAGTGCACAGGATTGCTGGAAGGTTTAAATAAGGTCATTTAAACATACCTAAGTGTATGCTTGACACACAGTGTTACTCAATAGCAGGGTTTTTTAGAATATATTTTTAGTGTTTAAGTTTTCATATATATATATATATGTATATATATATATATATGTATGTATGTTGTAGGTGGACGCAATACCTTTATTTTATTTTTATGTGGTACTGAGGATCAAACCCAACGTAAGTAGCGCACTACTGCTGAGCTACAACCCCAGCCCAATAGCAGGTTCTTAGGATGATCATGACATTAGGGCATAATTATCTGAGTACCTGTCTGTTGTAGTTGTGAACTTTGAGCTCCTCCCACTTTAACACTCTTCCTACTTCAGGGCTGGCAGGTGTCTGAGACTCAGCCCGTGATGAATGAATGCATAGTCAATCACTTCTCTTTGTTCTTCCAGGTGTTTCATTGCTGATTTGCCCCATTTGCAGGACAGCTTTGTGGACAAACTTCTTGACCTTATGCCCCGACTCATGACATCCAAACCTGCTGAAGTGGTCAAAATTCTACAGACCATGCTGCGTCAGAGTACTTTCTTGCACCTCCCCCTTCCAGAGCAGGTCAGGGTCTATGTTCTGCCCCTTCAGACCAAATCTGTACAGACATGAAAAATGTTCACCATGGTGAGCTTCTTTTATCAGTAGAGAATCAGTAGGGCCCTTCCTGATTGGCTCTCACATACTTACCTATTAGATGCTAAGACTATTTTGTTAAACAAGCTTGACCTGACATCTGAATCATCATATTTTCTTGTTGGTTATAGATCCACAAAGCCTCTGCTACCATCATTGAGCCAGCAGGAGAATCAGATAATCCTTTGCGGTTTACATCTGGGTTGGTGGTAGCCTTGGATGTCGATGCAACCTTGGAACATGTGCAAGATCCTCAGAACACTGTGAAGGTCCAGGTCTGTCAGTTTTTGGTTCACATGGAACTTTAGTGTGACCTCATATTGAAACATTTAATTTTAGTATCCCTCTCTATCTAAGGGGTTGAAACTGGGAAAGGATATGAGGAAGAGATGAACCTTTGTGGAAAAGATCATGGGCTTGAAACTGTGCTGCTGAGCAGCTCTTACTTGGTAGAGCAAGTTAGATTAAACTCTAAACTTCATATTCTACAACTGACAAATAAAAAATAGTTGACATTGAAATGGAATGATGTATACTAGGCCCTCCAATGTCCAGTAAGAGTTTACTGAATTATAGGGCCCTTTCTATTTTTATAATGTGAGATTAAGACTTGATTTTTCTTTTTACACCATCCCCACTTCCCTTAACCCTCCCCCCAAAAAGTGTAAGCACAGACCTTTACTCAGGAGGCTAAGAAGAGAGCATCATTTGAGCCAAGGAGTTCAAGAGTAGCCTGGGCAACAATAGCAAGACTCCATCTCAAAAAGAAAAAGGAAAAGAAAAAAAAGACTTGATTTTTATTACAGCAAATTGTAAATAGCAAGCCCTTTTCAGGCTATAGGTAGGTCAGCTGGCAAACAAAATGTATGGGTGGGAAAAAGCAATCACTGGGAAGTATTTTTTCCGAAGTTAGATATATTAGAAACACATGAAAGATATAGATCTGCTAATCAATTCAGATTTTGCATCCATCCATCCTTCCATCAATTTGTGCATTAGTGCTTACTCTATTACACATACTAAGTGCTGTGGTTGCCAAGTAAATATATCACAGTTCTGCCTACAATTCCAGTTACTTAGGAGGCTGAGGAAGGAGGATCACAAGTTCAAGGCTAACCTTGGCAACTTAGACTCTTGTCCTAAAATAATATATTAAAAGGACTTGGGGGCTGGGGACATAGCTCAGTTGGTAGAGTGCTTGCCTTGCATGCACAAGGCCCTGGGTTCAATCCCCAGCACCAAAAAAAAAAAAAAAAAAAAAAAAAAAAAGGACTTGGGGCAGGGCCTGGAGTTGTGACTCAGTGGTAGAGCACTTGCCTGGCATGCGTGAGGCCGTGGGTTCAATACTCAGCAGCACATATAACTTTAAAAAATAAAAGATCTATTGACAACTAAAAAATATTTAAAAAAAAAAAAAAAAAAGGATTGGTGGCTGGGCATGGTGGCACACCCCTGTAATCCCAGGAGGCTGAGGATTGCAAGTTCAAGGCTAGCTTCAGCAACTTAGTGAGGCCCTAAATAACTCATTGAAACCCTGTGTCTAAATAAAATACAAAAAAGGACTGGGGATTGGTTCAGTGGCCCTAGATTTGCTCTCCAGTACCGAAAATAAATAGACAGACAGACAGACGGATGGATGGACTGGGAATATAGCTTAGTGATAAAGTAGCCCTGAGTTCAATCCTTGATACTGTCCCTTGCCCCCCAAAGAAGTCACAGTTCTTGCTCTTAGCATGCGCACAGTTGCATTAGGAGACAGACAAATGGATAGGCAATTATAAAGCAGAAGTTCAGTGATTAGAATTGCACCAGATAAATTAACAAGACTACTGTGATGGAGTCTTAAGGAAAGGAACGACTTTGTGGAGATGCTGGTGTGTGGTGGGATTTAAAAGGATGATACTAACAAAGAAGGGCAAAAGGAGATGTTCCAAACAGAAGGGGTATGAGTGCAAGCAGGGGTGTGAGCACTGGCAGTAAATACAATCAGAGTGCAGAAAAATCGTCTGGAGCAGTCAAGGAAGGCTTCCTGGAGGAGGTAAGGATGCATCAGGCCTTGAAGATGGTATTTTTTGGCTGTGGTGACAATAGGAGAACAAGACTCTGACTTCCCAGCAGAAATTTTACAAATCAAGAGACCTACAGAGAACTAATTCTGTGCTGGCTATGAAGTTGTCCTCCATTGCTCTCCACCCCTGCCACTCTTTAGTGTTCTCTAGCCCAGGTGTTCTTCAGAATCTCAGCAGTAGACAGTACTGATGAGCAGGCCTCAGTCTACAGCAATTAAATCAGAATCCTCTGAGCCCATAGGTGATTTTTTTCAAGAGTTTATAGGTAATTCTTTGGGTGGTCAGCAATTCTAATGAGAATCACTGTTTCACAATGTCCCTGAAAAAAGTTTCCAGACCAACTAAGTATAAATGAGATTGTAGACAGAGTATTAAGGGTTATCTGCTAGACTGTCTCCTGAAAACTCCCCTTTGTAGCACCTTCACTGCATGTGTGGGCAAACTGACACCTCTACTGGTGGGAGCTGGGACTTGTACTGCCCCATCATGTGACAGCCTCAGTGGTTTGAAAGTGCTATACAGTATAACCACCATACCCTGAACTTATCCTTGTTCTATCTAGGCACTGTTTTAAGTGTTAGACATTAGCAGTAAACATGCGTTAGAGAATATATGGAGATTACTTTCTCTGTTAAAATTGTTTGTTTTTTAAAGTAGGCTTTTTAGGAACTCTATTTAGAAACACTTCTTAGCCTCGTGCAGGTAACTATATTTTACCTAATGCTGATAGGAGATGCAGTTTTTAGTTGTTCTAAAATTCAGAATATAATTCATACTGTCCATTTTCTTCCCCTGACCTCCATGGGTCACAGATTTCTCAGCTGCCCTCTTGGGCATATTAGAGGAATGAAGGAAAGCTTCCAGCAGCTTTCTCACAGAGGAATTGAAGCCTTTCACCAAGGGCAGTTTTGTCGAGAACACTGGGAGGTTCTGCTACCTTTGTTATTTTCTTCCTCATGCTCATCCCTGTGTCAGCCATCCTCTGCCCCTCCTTTTTAAAAATTAAAGCCCACCTCCTGTCTCTAAAGATAAGAAGGATCAGGAAGCTGACTTTTCTACTGTCATAGGTTTGAGGCACAGAATCTAGAAGTAGATTGAGGAGAAGCAGCTTAAAAAAAGAAGGGTAACTGAATGTGGTGGTGCATGTCTACAGTACCAGATTCTCAGGAGGCTGAGACAGGAGAATCATTTGAACCCAGGAAATTGGAGTTGAATTGCTCTATGTCTATCAGGTGTCTGTCCTAAGAATCAATAGTGGGATTGTACTTATGAACAGACACTGCACTGCAGCCTATGTGACATAGTGAGATCCCATCCCTTAAGTTAAAAAAAGAGTAGAATCAGGGAGGCCTGAGAAGAGATGAAAGAGAATTATGGGCTGGGTGCGGTGGCACACGCCTGTAATCCCAGCAACTTGGGAGGATGTCAGGAGGATCTTGAGTTCAAAGCCAGCCTCAGCAACTTAGTGAGGCCCAAAGCAACTCAGTGAGACCCTGTCTCTAAATAAAATACAAAATAGGGCTGGGGATGTGACTCAGTGGCTGAGCGTCCCTGAGTTCAATCCCTGGTTCCAAAAAAAAAAAAAGAAAAAGAATTATGGGGCAAATAGTCAGAGACATGTTTCCCTGAGTTTCAAAATTGAAAGAACTGTGCAGTTCCCTCCTGTCCTCTTATCTGTATATTTACATGGAGCAGGTCCTGTGTTTATCTGGGATCAGCTTCATGTGTTCCTATATTCATTTGTATGCCATGCCATGGAATACATCCTCTACAGGGGTTGCTGGGAGGCCCACAGGATGCTGAGGAAAGAACTCTGTGGCCATTTGTGAGATGTGCCCACCTGGCCAATGTTGGTACAGACCCTTCATCAAGTTCTTTCTCTTTAGAAAGAAACTGATAAATGCCTTCTTTCCCACTTGAAATCTAGTGCAAGGAATATGGTTACAAAAAAGTTCTGCATACATGCTGGTTGTGATGGATAGTGGTCCCTCATGTGATTCACAGCTAAGAAAGGAAGGTCATTCTGATGATGGTGCTTGGGAGGGTTTTTAGGAATTCATGAGATGTTTACCAGACACTGCTTTGTGCTGGGGCAGGAGCTACGGAGATGTCTACAGTGTTGCTCTTGCCTCAAAGAGCATTGCTTTATGAAGGCTGGTGTCATCTTTCTTCTCTTGTTTTGGGGTTCACTGCCATCCATCAGTTTTCTTAATTGTTCTTTCTTCTACCATTTGTTTTTCTTTTCATTTTTGTTTCCTCTTAGGTCTTATATCCAGATGGTCAAGCTCAGATGATCCACCCCAAGCCAGCAGACTTCCGGAATCCTGGCCCAGGGCGTCATCGTCTCATCACTCAAGTGTACCTCTCCCATACCGCCTGGACAGGTAAGGAGTCAGTGAGCTGTGGTGGGCAGAAAAATATGCTCCTGGAGATTGCACCCACCCTTTTGCATTTGTTTTTCAGTTTGAGGGAAAAAAATACATGTTTGAATCGTGTACTGAGAATTGAATGTGATTCCTTAGGGAGTTCATAAAGTCAAACGTTGTACATTTGGACTAATTTGCTATGCTGATTGCCCAAGGAGCAAGATTCTTTTAGAAGACATACAGGAGATTACAGTGGAATGGAGTTTTGTGGAAAGAGTCCTGGACTGCACATCAGGAGAATATTTTGTTATTCTAACTCTGCTACTGACTTGTTATGTGACCTTGGGCAAGTCTGAGTCTGTTTCCTCAGCTTCAGAATGATAGTTCTTAACCTATAAATTAGCCATGAGGCTGGGCACAGTGGCACATACCTGTAATCCCAGCAGCTTGTGAGGCTGACAGGAGGATTGTGAGTTCAAAGCCAGCTTCAGCAACAGTGAGGTGTTAATCAACTCAGTGAGGCCCTCTCTCTAAATAAAGTACAAATAGGGCTGGAGATGTGGCTCAGTAGTTGAGTGCCCCTGAGTTCAATCCCTGGCACCCCCCCACCCCCACAAAAAAAAACTAGTTGTGAGAATTGCAGTCTCTGGAAATTAGTTTCATTTTCTTATGAAAAATTTAAAAATCACTGTCTCTTTGTATATGAACAGTTCAGTTAATTCTCCTGGAACAAGTAAAATGACAAGTAACTGCCCATCCTTTCCACACAACTGGTTTGTGGGACAATGCAGAGCAAGGTAATCTGTTCATACAGCAACTGAATAGAACATGCACAGTTGGTGAAAGGACAGAGATGTTGTGCAAGTTTTTTTCTTTTTTTACCCTCTAATTTGTATGAATAAAATGGGAGAAATCAGATGCAAAAGATATTTTATTCAAGCCTGTAAGTTTGCTTTGGAAAACTTAAAAAGAGACTCAGACTGCAGAACCTAAAATATGGGGCTAAATTGGCCTCAGTGATATTTCCTAAATCATTGAAGATGTTTTAAGAACATGACTTTTGCTAGAAAAAGGTGTTTAATGCCACCAAATTTGGTTTACTTTAGGAAAAAAGGGGTGTCTTTTGGAATTTTCATTTACTCTATATCTTAAGGTGCATGAAAAACTATTTAATACTGTCATCAGTGGTCATCTTCTATCAGGATATTAAATGGGTACAGATGACTTGATATGGAGCTTTCACAAAGAGAAAGTGGTGCTATTGAATGTTAGGACAGCCCCTCTGGTGTTCATGTGATCCAAGGCCTGGCATGGTTGAGGGAGCATCCAGCACTGCTTTCATTTAGGATCTACTTGCCTAAACATCCCTTATCCTATATTTTTGCTGCCTGGTATATTTTTGCATTATTTGCCAAACCACTACTCCCACTAAAAGGTAAATTTCTTTTTATTTATTTTTGTGGTGCTGAGGATCAAACCCAGGGCCTCTTGCATGCTAGGCAGGCTCTCTACCGAGACATATCTCCAGCCCCTTTAAAATCTTTGATGCAGGAATCATAGGGAAAGACATGCTGTGGGAGTCTCAAGGAAGCAAATCAAAACATATTAGAACTCAAATGAGCTTAAAATATCTTGAAAAGGATATAGGCTTGCCCCTGGTAATATAGCAAGTCATCGCTAAAACTAGAGCTAGACCCCAGACTATCTGCTCCCAATCTCAAGGTTCTTTCTGCCAGGCCCTGTTTTCTCACAAGGTATCTTAGTTTATTGTAGACCTTTTCTTTTTGTTACTGCCAGGCTGTCCAGAGCCCCCAAATTATAACTCATCCAAGAACTCTGAGAAGTTACGTACAACTCCCCATTTCTCTGATTAGCACTTATTCACATCAGATGTTTTCTTACTTAAAATTATTTATTTGAGATTCTCTCCCATTAGAATGTAGCCTCCATTGGAGCAGAAAACTTGCGTGTGCGCACTCTCTCTTTCTGTCTCTCAATATTTTTAGTTGTAGATGGACTCAATACCTTTATTTTATTTAGTTTTCTTTATGTGGTGCTGGGAATCGAACCCAAGGCCTTACATGTGCTAGACAAACTCTCTACCACTGAGCCACAACCCCAGCCCAAAACTTGCTCTCTTTATCTTTGTATCCCCAGTGCCTATATGTCATATATCCTTAGTGCTTGACGTGTAGTAGGCGCTAACAAGTAGTAAAAATGGAATACGTGATTTTAATTGGCAATTGAATTCATTCAGTTAGACCTACTCTGTGGTTGGAATTAGTATTTTCTTCATTTCATGGGTATGTAAACAGAGAGCCATGTGGCTTCTTAGCAGTGTACCGAGCTGGCACTCAGATGTCCTAGCTCCCGAATCCCTTGCTGCTTCAATCTACCATTCTCCCTTCTTCCCTGGGACAGGAAAGAGAAACAGGTTCTCATTTTAAATGTGCTTACATCTTCTTTGTCCTTACCTAGGAGAAATGTTGCCTGGAACTTGTAGAATTGGTCCCTCAGCAGCTTTCCACTGGGGGCTGCTTCTCTGGGAGGCAGGATGCTACCATGCAAGAAACTAAGTCACATCAGCCAAGTTTCAAATTCTGCCTCCCTTACTGTGTGAGCCTGAAGAAGTTATTTTACCTCTCTTTCATTTTTGTTACCTTTATGATGGAAATAAGAATATAAATCTCCTAGGAGGTGCCTTCTTCCAGGCATGTTGAATTGTATGATTTGTCCCAGAGATCATTTGTCTCTCCCATTCTTTTATTTTCTCCTCTGTCCTTTCTTCCTGAGGCATTGATTGCTATTCCTATGATAAGCGAAGGCAAAATGCCCCTGTAGGATTGAGGGAATTCCATCAATTCCCTCTGACTTTACCATAATATGGCTTATTGAAAATGCTGTGAGAACCACAGCTGAGGTTGTGGTTGGCTGTCTGGGATAGAATAGGAGAGTGTGGTGGGGAAGCTGATGCTGGTACGTGCCCTGACTCCACCCTGCGAGGAAGATTCTTCTGGAGTCTGGTACTGGAGAGCAATGCTGGTATCATTAAATACCCACTTGAGGTTAGCATAAGGTCCCATGTGATGTGGGTGTCTGCATACCACAGGGCTGGTAAGTGGTGGTATTTGTCTGCACTCAGGTCTCATGCTGAACTCACAGGTTGACATGCTTGCTCTGCCATGGCCGCCTGCAAACCTTTCCATTACTGAGGATAGCAATCCAGTCTCTGCTCTGACTCCTAGAGAGAATCTGGAAATAACAGAAATAGGCCTGGGAGACATTGAGACGTCCTTGAAGCCTCTCCCTTGTTTATTTAGATCCATCCAGATCACTTTTGACCTTTGAACTTCTTAGCCTGAGGCTTATCTTTAACTCTTGCCCCTTTTTCTCAAGTTGTGCCAAAATAAGGAGGACATCTCAAGTTAAATCTATTCCTGGCCTTTCCACTTGCCTTTAGCCTTTTCTGAAATCTTTCCCTTCTTCAGTATGGAAGCCATGTGGTTAATAGATTAATTGGCCCACTTCATATTCTGGGCTCAAATTCTGTCACAGATGTGGATTTGGGCAGCCACTTAGAAACTCCCTTGAGCTGCAGAACTTTTTTTCAAGATGTGACAATCTTCTTTCATGATGTGGCAGGATAAGAATTCCTAGGGTGTGTACTTGGTACAGAGCAGGTGTTGTATTCCAGAGCCTTCCTGCACTCCCTTCTCAGTACACGTACCCTCAATTAGAGCAGACTGCACTTCATTGCAGCCATCTCTGCTTCCTTAACCAAACAGCCAGCAACTTGCAGGGAGTTCTTACTTATTCTCTCTGGGGCCCACCATGTATAATCACTAGGTCATCATTGTAACATAATGAAATGAAAAAAAGATTTTCTGACTCTATTTTAGGTCCCCAAAACATGTTTTTTCCACTGGCAGAAAGTTTTGGCAAAACTGTTTCCTGTTTAAAGGCTTCTCCAGTAAGAAAATGGAGTCCTTGGTGCATACTACCCAAAGTTTTAAAATTGAACTGTTTATCTAGGTATGAGAATAGGCCCCAGACACTTTGTGGCCTCTGTTCTGAGGTTTGCCTCTGTAGAGGGGTGTTCAGTTTGTTCTTGGATTGCTCTCAGGTCAACTGTGGCTCTGAGCTGCAGGGAGCCCTCAACACCCAAGGAGAAGATGGCAGGAGAGCATCATATCTACAGACTGGGGATTAGCTGCACAGCATTCAGACTGGGAAAAATTTTTTTTTCTAGCTTAATTTTTTCTCCCTCTGGTATTAGGGACTGAACCCAAGGGTGCTCTACCACTGAACCACTTTTTATTTTGAGACAGGGTCTCACTCAGTTGCTGAGGATGACCTCAAACTTGTGATCCTCCTGCCTCAACCTCCCAGATAGCTGGGATTACAGACATGTGCCACCATGCCCAGCTGGGAAAGTGGTCTTTTGGGGGCAGGGGTTGCAGTGAGGGTTGCAAACAGATGAAGAAATGTTTTTGAAACCCTATTGCTTCAAATTTTGATGTTGCTTTTCACATACTATTTCATTCCAATTCCTAGCAGTTGCCCAATCATAGAGGATTTCTTTTTTCTTTTTTCCAGAACCATGCCAGGTGGAAGTGAGGCTGCTCCTGGCCTACAACTCCAGTGCTCGAATTCCAAAATCTCCCTGGATGGAGGGTGGTGAGGTATCACCGCAGGTGGAGACAAGCATCGAGGGCACCATCCCCTTCAGCAAACCTGTGAAAGTCTACATCATGCCCAAACCTGCACGGCGCTGAGTCACAAGCAGTCTTCACAACCATGGGCGAGAAGGTCTTTCTTGGATGCCAGTGAGCTAGAAGCCTAGAGAACTCCACGTGGATTTGCTTATAGGCATGTGACCCTTACAGACTCACTTGATATTACACAGAGTAAATTATTTTTTCATTAAAAAAAACAAAACCCTTCCAGTTTACCTTTTCTTTCAACCTTAATAAATTGAGAAAACACCAAGCTGTTCTAGTTTGGCTATAGCTTCAGCATTTATTCCACATGCTTATGTACTTGATTCTCAGGTATGAAACAGCAGACAACCAATTTTCTAGCCAATTCCAAAGAAGTGTTTATTTAAGCCATAATCTTCTTTCTTAAAGTGATAATCTGTTTACCAGGGCCAATTCCAAAGCTACTTTAACAGCTGTACATTTTTTATCACTAAAAGTTCCTGAAGGACCTTAGACATCCATTATCTTGCTAAGAGAACTCTTCCCTAACTCATTCAATGACTGGGTCAACGACTGAATAGCTGGAGAATGAATCATTTTCATCCTGAGGGAGATTCTTGATCTTGCCTGACATTATCCTTAGAACCTCTTCCTTTAATAAAATAATATAGAAGAACTATATTTTAGAAAAGAAATCAGCATTATGGGAAAGAGGGACCTAGCATAAGAAATAAAGTCATTTCCTGCCACATCCATGATGAGTTGGAGCTGTGTGTGAATATCAGGTGCAGTTATGATGGAATTATAGTCAGTGCTACAGAGCTTAACTGTGTAGTGGGGCCTGTGCTGTATGTTCTACCTATCATTTAATCTTTACAGCAAATGAGGCTTAGAAATTAAGTCACTGGTGGGAAAACTGTATAATAAGTAGTTAATCTTATATTCATTCAAATCCAAGAAGATCCCAGAGACCTAAACTATACCACCTCAGAGAATGCATGAGTGCTGTGATTTGAATGTGTCCCCTAAGGGTCATGTGTTGGAAACTTAATCCTCAAAGCAGCAGTGTTAGGAGGTGAGTTCTCATAAAGGCAATGAGGTCCTGGCCTCATAGATGGATTCATGTCATTATCATGGGAATGGGTTAGTTATCACAAGAACAGGTTAGATGTAAAAGCAAGTTTGGCTTCTTGCTGTTTCTTGCGCTTTTGCCCTCTGCCATGGGATGACATAGCACAAAGACCCTCACCAGATGCCAGCGCCATGCTTTTGGAATTTCCAGCCTCCAGAACTGTGAGCCAAATAAATTTCTGTTCATTATAAAGTACCCATTCTTGGGTATTCAGTTACAGCAGTAGAAAATGGAGTAAGACAGTGACAAAGAGGCTTTTTCTTCAGTTTCCTCATCTGTAAAAGAGAAGTAATTATAAGTCAAGGGAGTCTTGATCATATTTGGTACTTGGAAGGCTTATAGAATAATAGCAAGATTATATAATTACTCGGAGGTAGAGTTGGAATTTAAATTCAAGCATGTTGTAAATTTTTGATGCACTACTGTGTGCCTAACCCAAATTAATAATTAACCCTCACAAACACCTTGTGAAGTAGGTCCTGCTGCCTTCAGTTGAAAATAAGGCAATTGAAGTTCAAAGAAATTAACTTTCCTAGGTCATGCAACTTATAAGTGAGAGATTTGGGACTTGAACCCTGGCAGGCAGTGTGGCTTCAAGAGGTCGTAACTGTATAGAGGGAGGAAGGGAAATCTCCAGGGGATGGACTTTTCTAGTGTGCTCACCTGTTTTATACATCTCAAGGGTGTCACAATAGATCCTCGGGTCATCACAGCAAGATGTGCCCAGAATAAGGTGTCTGTTGTAGAGATAATGAAGCTCAAAGCCAGCTGAGTCATATTGAAGAGTTATATTGAGGCCCCAACCTGATGGCAGTTGCTAGGTTGAAGCATAGACAAAAACATTAAGACTTAATGCTACTGACTGAGCCCATCATGCTGTAACTGTTGAAAACCTTCTAAAAGAAGAATGTGCTGAATACTTTTCAGATACAATATGTCCTTTATAAAAACCTTTTCAGAGCCAGGCATGGTCATGCATGCCTGTAGTCCCACCAACTCAGGAGGCTGAGGCAAGAGGATCTTAAGTTTTAGGCTAGTCTGAGCAACTTAGCGAGACCCTCTCTCAAAATGAAAAATAAAACATCCAAAATGTAGTGGATTTTTCTCCTAAAAGTGGATGTACATTAAGGAGCAGGTTTTGGCTTAGTTATCAGAAGAAATTTTTTAAACTGAGAATTGAACAGACTGTACCCTAGAAGCTATAGAATTTGCCATGCTGGATGGTTTGGACAGAGGTTGAGCAAGCTCCTGTCAAGTCTGTTGCTGAGCAATTCAATTATTTGAGGGGATGGACTCAACCTTTTAAATTCCTTGTACCCATGAATCTCAGGATCTGTGAAAATGAGAATTTCTAATTTTTCTGTATCACATTCTGCATTTTTTTACTGAATATTCTTATAAAGGCCTGGAAAGGAGCATAAAGTTCTTTTCAGTGTGATACTTTTCATTTATAAGTGAATATGAGAGAGACTGAGCTAGAGTGGTAAAACCAAGGCTGGAACACAGGCCTCCTGATTCCTTATGTGATTTTATTTTTTTGTAGTTGTAGATAGACAGCATGCCTTGTATTTTATTTTATTTTTATGTGCTGCTAAGGATCAAATTCAGTGCTTCACACATGCTAGGCAAGCACTCTGCCACTGAGCCACAATCCCAGCCCCTCTAATGTGATTTTTTTATAACAGAGGTCTGTTGTTCTAGTAAGTGATCTAGCACATCCAGCTGTCAGAGCACTGGACTCCACTGGACTCTGTCCTTATCCCTTATACAAGCAGACATCCTATCTTTTAGATTGTTTGCTTAAATGTTTTTTGACTCAACCCTCTTCTCTTTCTCTTTTTTTTTCTCCAGTACTGGGGATTAAACCCAGAGGCATTCTATCACTGAGCTATAGCCTAACACCTTGTTATTTTTTATTTTGAGAAAGGGTCTCATGAAGTTGCTCAGACTAACCTTCAACATGTGATCTCTTGCCTTAGCCTCCTGAGTTGATGGGGATTATAGGTGTGTGCCACTGCACCTGGCTCAATCTGCTTCTCATTGTATAATCACTCCTGCTATCCTGATGCAGCCACCATCATCTCTCAAGTATGATATTGGCCTTCTAATGGTCTTCTTGCCTCAATCTTGCTGTCTTCAGTCTTATTTTTCATACAATTGTCAGAGTAAAATTTTTTTAAGGCCCAGATCTGATTATACCATTCTCCTGCTTAAATCCCTTTAAGTATGTCTCTTCTGGTCCCAGGATAAAATCTAAACTCCAGTCCTTGAAGACTCTCCATGCCTCTGTCTCCAGGCTCATACATCTTGTCCCAGACTTTCTCTGTCCCACTCCAGGTGAACAGTTACCTGCAGCTGTTCCCAAAGCTCCCCCTGGTCTCACTCCCTTTTAGGCCTTTGGACCTGCTGAACCTTGGAATGTGCTCTTCCACCTCTAGTTCCTTTTCTCCAATTCCTTAGGACTGGGCCTCATTTTAGAACATATCTGTCTTCTGTTGTCTCTTTGTTCTCATAGCCTTTTATGCGTTGTTCAAGCTGGGTATTTATCATCATGTTGCAGATTCACAAATGCAAACCCCTAAAGAAGGTGGACAGGAAAAGTAAAGGAATCCAGTGGCCTAGAGGACGACCACTGTGACTGAAAATCAGAGAATACATTTTCTGTCAGAAGCAGGCAGCTGCTGTTCCATCATACTCAATATTTATTTATTGATTGATTGATTGATTGATATTGGGGATTGAACTTGGGGGCACTTTACCACTGAACTACATCCCCAACCCTTTTTATTTTGAGACAGAACTTCACTAAAGTTCTCACTAAGAGTCTGAGGGTCTCACTAAGTTGTTAAGGCTGGCTTTAAACTTACAATCCTCCTGCCTCAGCCTCCTGAGTCACTGGGATTATAGGCATGCCCCACCATGCCCACCTCCATTCAATATGTTAATCTGTAAATGTGGGCCTGGTGTCCCACATCTTCCAGTTCTTCCACAAAAGCCATAACTTTGCATTTTTGTGTAAAAATAAGTTTAAATCTTGGTAACTGTTAAAATTATTGAGATAAAACATGTCTCCAGATAGATTTATGCCAGTTTGCACCTTCTACATCATCACTTTATATTTACATGTCTCTTTCTTCCAACTAATCTGTGATTATCTGTAGAATACGCATATTTGTGTTGTTGGATCTCTAACACAACTCCTGGCACATACCAGGCAAGGAAGGAATGAATGAGCATGTGAATCTAGAGCAAACTTAGTACCAAATTTAGTGCCATGGCATACCTACAAAAACAAGCCCCGAGATTCAAATTTCTGAAAGGTCTTTATATTTGCCTTTCACATGATTGAATTGAAGAAAGGTACATACACAGCACTTGGTAGATTTCTTGTCTTAAAAACTACTCAGGCTAGAAGAAATTAAGTGTGGGCAGACAGAGCTGTGCTGCCTACAAATCAAACCAAAGGATTTAATGATTAATATATGGGACTAAGTATAGTGTCATGGGAAAAATAGTTCCTCTCCAGGCTCTGTATTTCCAGCACTGACCATGTGGACCTGATTTGAAGGTATGGACTATTTATTAGCAGGTTTTCTACAAAGTTTAATAACCTCACTGCCAGAAACTTATAAGAAGTCTGTACTAAATTCTCATTAATGGAAACAACTCAGAATGATTCCACCCACACCTATCAAACATTCCTCCTAGCTGGCTTTATAAGCCAAGGGAACAATCTAGAAAGATCCTGTCATCTGACAAATGCAGAAAGAACTGCAGAAAGGTCAATAAGCAGAACCTCCTTAGATTCTATGCTGGGACTGTGAGGTGCTCTTGGGGACCTTTAGGGATCTAACAAGTGTATGCTAGAAAGCGATAATCCTGGCTGTGCCATATACTTGCTGGTTGGAGTTGGAAAAATACCTTCACTTTCCATTCTGATTGCTGTAGCACCCTTTCTTCCCAAGCTGCATCTTTAGCTACTTTACAGTCTGTGTTGGCTCTTAGATGCCTAACTGGGCCAACCACGTGGCAGGATCATGTAGACCAAAAATCAGTCTTCTTGGGCTGTTGCTTCAACAAACAACTGGGGTCAGGTGCTTTTATTTAGTTATGGCTGTGATAAACACCATACCTAGTAAATGTCTGGTTATTAACAGCCACTGTTGATATTCAATGAATTGAACATTTTATTAAGACTCAGCTTAATCGTCATCTACTTGGTTGAAGTCTTCCCTAATTTTCTTTACATCCTGATAGGGTAAGTCTTTCCATTGTGCCATCATTGGACCTTGTAACTACTATTAATATTAACACACTGTATTATTGTTGTCGGTTTGTCTCTTTCACATAACTCCTGAGGTTAGGTACTATTAAGTTATACACCCTTGTACCTCTCAGGATTAGATAGAATATTCTGACTAGAACCCAACTCCAGGCATATTCTTACTGTCACAGTCACCTGATTCAGAGCTCTGTTTGCATATCATCTGCATAAGAACTTCCCTAATCACATACCAAAATAAACTCCTCTTTTTGTCTTCTTACCCTACCTTTACTTTTCTTCATAACCGATTTGACATACATTATGTATTTGTTGACTTGTTTAATGTCCCCACCAGAAGTTTCCAGAAAACAAGACTCTTGTTTCCCTGGAGCCCTATATGTCTGACATGTAAAGTAACCTAAAAATATTAGTTGTATTGATGAATAAACATTCCAAAGTGTCAAATGCAAGGTGATTTTAATGCATGGGGACTTTTCTTCCACCTTCAAGGATAGCTTTCATGTTTGTCTGAAGTTTCTCATACTTCTAGCCTAATACTCCATTATTAAGCTTCAGTAAACATCTGTCTCTTCTTATTTTTAGCAACTCCAAGGACAGGGACCTTGCCTTAGTCATTCAGGTATCTATCCTAAGAGCCTGGCACAGGACTTGGTGTGAACAAATGTTCAAAAATGCATGGTAGGGGCTGGGGTTGTGGCTCAGTGGTAGAGCGCTTGCCCTGAATGTGTGAGGCACTGGGTTTGATTTTCAGCACCACATATAAATAAATGAATAAAATAAAGGTCCATCAATAACTAAAAAATATTAAAAAAAAATGCATGGTAGCCGGGCGTGGTGGCGCACGGCTGTAATCCCAGCACTTGGGAGGCTGAGGCAGGAGGATCGTGAGTTCAAAGCCAGCCTCAGCAACTTAGCAAGGCCCTAAGCAACTCAGTGGAGATCCCGTCTCTAAATAAAATACAAAATAGGGCTGGGGATGTGGCTCACTCATGGAGTGCCCTGGATTCAATCCCCATTACCAAAAAAAAAAAAATGCATGGTGTGGGTCTAGTGGGTGTGGTTCAGTGGTAGAGTGCTTGCCTAGTACACCTGTGAGGCACTGGGTTCAAACCGCAGCACCACATAAAACAAACAAACAAATAAATAAAATATAGTTTAAAAAATTTCATAGCCTTTAAAAAAATGCATGGGGAAAGCTGGTGTGGAGAATAAGAGTGACAGTCATGGGTAAGATTATTTAGTGATTTATTCTCCTCTTAAGGCTACATTAGCAGGTGGAATGGAAGACACCTCCCACCCTGACACCTTGGGCAACCAAAGCATTATACTCCTTCACTGCCTGCTCTGTCTGGAGGACCCGCACATCAATGCCTTGTTTCTTGAGGTACTCCACGGTGGATGGAGGCACCTGGAAAGAGGAAAAGAGATGAGTAAGTAGGGGGAAAGGCCCTCTAGAGTTTCCTTCCTGCCATAAGGCAAGTGTACTTTACAGAATTAGACAGTAACATCTGTCACTCCTCAGTCAACAGTATGTCAGTAGTCCAACATTTGGCAGTAAGCCCCAATGAGTCAAAAGGTCTCAGAGGGGATGAAACTCAGGGTGGATGTGTGTTAACATGTGTGAAGCCCTGGGCTCAATTCCTAGCACTCTGCCCCCAAACACTTCTGAGAAGTTGACATAAGTATCCTAATACCCATGCATAAATCTCAAGTGAAATGGAAATGGGAAGAGCATGGATTTTGGAGTCAGCCTTGGATTTAAGTCCTTATAAGCAGATTCACCTTGGGTAAGTGAATTAAATTGAGCCTTTGTTTCCTTGTCTATAAATTCAGGATAATACCTAGCTCAGAGTGTTATTAACTGAGCTACTGTATGAAAAATGTCTAGCATAATACAGAACCCACATTGTATAAATTTTAGAAGTTTGAGTTGATCCAACCTAAGTCTAAATTATGACTGTCACATACTAACCAAAAGACCTTCAACCAGCTATTTAAAGTCTCTTAGTCCCAATTTCCTGCCCTGTAAAATATGGATAACAATGCTTACATCATAGGGTGTGTGTGAGGATGACATTAACTAATGCATGTGCAGCGTAGTTCTGATGTCTTTTCAGAGGAAAGGCCTTTCTCAATACCCACGTTCAACCCCCATATATGAAGTCACCATTTTGTTCGTGGCACGTAGAATCTGAAATTATCTAGGTTTTATTATCCATGAGGGGGATGAAAATTGTTTGTCACATTTACCTCACTGTAGTCAGGCGTGGTGGCGCACGCCTATAATCCAAGTGACTTGGGAGGCTGAGTCAGGAGAATCTTGAGTTCAAAGCCAGCCTCAGCAACTTAGTGAGGACCTTAGCAACTCAGTGAGACCCTGTCTCTAAATAAAATACAAAATAGGGCTGGGGATGTGGCTCAGTGGCCAAGTGTCCCTGAGTTCAATCCCTGGTTCAAAAAAAAAAAAACAAAAAAAACATTTACCTCACTGTTCTCAATGCCTATAAGTGTCTGACTTATAGAAAATGCTTGATACATATTTGTAAATGAATTTATATAGAAGATATTCTCAGTGGTGGTAGCCTTTTTGTATGATATTATCTCAAATCTGGCTTGTCCTGAATATTTTTTTTTAAATGATTTCAATTAGACTTTGCCTCCTCAAAGGCCTGAGTAAAATATTTTTAATATGCCTTATATTTCTGTTTGAAATATTTGTATCAAAAAATTTACATATAAAAATTAATATAATGGGAAAAACTAGTTTAATTTTTTTTTTCAGTGCTGGGGATTGAACCCAGGGCCTTGTGCTTGTGAGGCAAGCACTCTACCAACTGAGTTATATCCCCAGCCCAAACTAGTTTAAATTTTAAAACTACAAATTAATAAAGGGCTCTTTCATCAGTAGGGAAAAGGATTGTGGGACACCTATACAAAGGAGAGAAAGGTAGGTCTCTCAAAACTTATGTGGAAGCTATCTTATAAGGTAGTAATGGGGGGAAAGTCACAGAGCATTACATACAGTGTGATCCTTATTTATGTAATGTGGTTGTAAGTGTGCATGCATGTGCATCTATAAGTATGTATATATTTTCATGTACATATAGAAAGTACCAGTGCAGTATCACCAAATGTGGAGATGGGGAGGGTAGACCTTCTTTCACCTTTTTTATGTCTACATTTCTGCATTGATCCTTGAATATTTTGCAATAAGCATGTTTTCTTTCCTTCTTTTTTTCCTTTTTTTTTTTTTTTTTTTGGTACTAGGGATAGAACCCAGGGGTGCTTAGGTACTGAGCCACATCCCCAGCCCTTTTCATATTTTATTTTGAGACAGGTTCTCACTCAGTTGCTGAGGCTGTCTTTAAACTTGTGATCCTCCTGCCTCATCCTCCTGTGTTACTGGGATTGCAGGCATGCACCACCACACCCAGCTAGCATGTTTATTTCTGTAAGTGAAATAAAATATGAATATTTTTTTCTGAAAGGGGAAAAACATAATGTAAATGTGTCTAAGAAAAGAAAAAAAAACACCATAAAGTATACTCTAAAAATGCAAAGAAGTACTAAAATCTAAAGGATAAAATACAGTCATATGCCTCATGATGACTTTTCATTAAATAATGGACAGCATATGTGGGGGTGGTCCCATAAGACTATAGCATCCAGTGATGCAGTAGCCCTCTTTGTGTAAATACATGGTATGATGTTTAGAAATAAACAAAATCAACTAACAATGTGCTGCCCAGAATGAACCCCTGTCATTAAGCAACATATAACTCTATTGATAATTACAGAACTTGGGGGGTTGAGGCATTTTCAAGAGATAGATGAAACCACAGGATGTCAGGGTTGAATAGACGTATAGAAGCCAATCCTGATGAAGTAGAGTTGTGTATAGAGTCTTTACTCATTTGGGTCATCCACTGGCTCAGCAAAATGAGAGTGCATGAAATATAGAGATGAACTCCAAAGAAGGACATATCTGTAAGGTACAGGCCCAAGAAATCATCATCTGTCCCCAGGAATGCTGTGCACACCAATACCTACCTTCAAGGCCTCACTCATTCCTCGGCCAATCACAAGGGCCTGTACACCTTTCTCAACAACTTCCTTTACATCTGCAGGCTGCACACCAGGAGAATGCTGGATATGGAAAGAAAATGCAGAAAGGTACCAATCTTTCTTCACAGTGGGTATTTTTAAGGGATTTATTCATTCAAAAGATGTTAACCAGGCATAGTGGCACATGCTTGTAATCCCAGCAACTCTGAAGGCTGAGATATGAGGCTTACAAGTTTGAGAATACCCTGGGCACTTAGAAAAACCCTTTCTCAACTTAAAATTTTAAAAAGGGCTGGGGATTTAGCTCAGCTGTGGAGTACTTCCCTAGCATGTGCAAGGACCTGGGTTCAATCCCCAGTGCTGTAAAAAAAAACAAAAAGAACCATTTACTGAGGTTTAGTCTCTGCTAAGCATAGTTCAGGATCCTGGGAATAACAGTAGTTCTCTTTAGGAACTCCAGATTTAATGAAAAATGAAGAAGAGTAAAAAGAAATTTCAATAGTTTCACAAGAGCTATAAGGAAGTGAGTTTAGGGTATTGTAGAATATACAGCATCTAATTCAGACCTAGGAGATTGGGGCAGGTGATCCGTGAAAGTTTCCCAGAGGAGGTACTATTTAAGTTATGACCTAGAAGACAAGCAAATTAGCCAGGTTAAAGGAAATCAGGGAAAGAAGGCATTCCAACTACAGATAATCACATGTACAAAGGCTCAGAGCAAGGAAACAGACTAAGGAACTTCAGGCAATTCCATGACTCAAGTGTGGAGTTATAGGTGTGATAGGAGAAGAAAGCATCACAAACCATATTAGAATTTGGACTTTAGAAAAAATTCATAACGATCTCCACATTTTGCTTTTTCTGAGCTTCTTCCCCACTGAAGTCCAGGAAATTTCTATTTATCCTTTAAAACCTATTACTCTAGAAGGTTTTCCCAGTTTTTATCAAAGATGAAATCAACATTAAAGGGTAATAGTTTGTATGTGTGTGTGTGTGTTGCTGGGGATTGAACCCAGGCCTTGAACACAGTAATCATTGTATATATATATACATATACACATATATACAGATACATGTTACAATCCAGCAAAATATTCATAAATATGTAAGGAACTCTCAAAACACAACAATAGGAAAATAATCCAGGTTAGCTAGGTGTGGTGCTACATGCCTAAAATCCCAGCAACTCAAGAGACTGAGGCAGTGTGATCACAAGTTCAAGGTTAATCTCAGCAACTTAATGAGACTCTGTCTTAAAATAAAAAACAAAAAAGGGCTGGGGATGTTATTCCATGGTTAAGTACCCTAGGTTCACTTCCTGGTACTGCTCCCTCTCACCCCCCCAAAAAAGAAACCAGTTTTTTAAATGGGCAAAGTATTTGAATACTTTACCAATGAAGAAATATGGGTGGCTAGCACATACAAGAATCATATAATGTCATTAATGACTATGGAAATGCATCTTAAAAACACAGATGCTGGAAAGAATATAAAAATCTATATTTCTCATATGTTGCTGGGAGTAATGCAGAACTTACTAAAGCTACTCTGGAAAACAGTTTGGTAGTTTCTTGTAAAGTTAAACATATACTTATCATACAATTCAGCCATCACACCTCCTGCATATTTTTCCTAGAGAAAAGAAAATTCATATTCACATGAAACTTGAACATGAATGTTCATAGCAGCTTTTATTCAGAGTAGCTTAAAATTGGAAATAACCCAAATGTTTATCTACTGGTGAGTGCGTAAACAGATTGTTACAATTCCAAAAATAGAATATTGCTCATCAATAAAAAGGAATAATCTATTAATATTCATGGCAACATGGATGAATCTAAAAATTGTGCCAAGCGAAACAAGCAGGTCTTGAAAGGTTGCACACTGTATTACTTACTACATTGGTATGACAAGTAAAGATTTTTTTGTACCAGGGATTGAACCCAGGGGGAGCTCAACCACTGAGCCACATCCACAGGCCTTCTAATTTTATATTTTGAGACAGGGTCTCACTAAGTTGCTTAGGGCTTCATTAAGTAATTGAGGCTGGCTTTGAACTTAAGATCCTCCTGCCTCAGCCTCCTAAGCAGCTGAGAGCTCGTGTTTGAGGGACTATCAAATAGTGTTCTAAGTTAAAACACCTGCATGTCAAATAGCAACCAAACTCAGTAGCAGCAAGACACATCTTCCACTTGGAAGATGAAGATATACAGGATGTACAGGATGCAGACCTCGTGCCCAAGTCTCTAAAGAATATCTCTTGCCTCTAGCTTTCCCTGGTTTCCACAAAGATCAGAAAAGACTTAGGGAAATAAGAAATTAGCTTGAAACTCTTTAAAAGGAAAAACAGCTTGGTGTGGTGCTATCATCCCAGCAACTCAGGAGGCTGAGGAAGAAGGATCTTGAGTTTGAGACAAGTCTCAGCAACTTAGCAAGACCCTGTCTCAAAACAAAAATAAAAGGGACTGGGGATGTTGTTAAGTGGTAAAAGTGCCCCTGGATTCAATCCCTAGTAAAAAAAAATAAATAAAAAGAAAGACAAAACAAAAAAAAAAAAAAAAGAAAAACAGTAACTCTTAAAAGGCAAAACAAAACAAGGGGTATATTTTCACATGTTTACAACTGGTTTTAAAGACTATGAGAGAATTGAATTAGACACCCTTTTTAGTTCTAGAGCTTGGTGATCAATCCTAAAACCACACTGAGTAGAATGAAGAACTGAATTTTTTTCCCCTGGGGGCATGACCATAGTGAGCATTTAATAAATTATAGATCAGCGTTGGAGATTTTCACCTTCTATAAATAATTATATTTGCATGAAATATTGAACGATTTATTCATTTAAGAAAGAATAGCACCTATTTTGAGTAGCACTATAATTCCTAGACTTTAAAAGCTCACATTCTAGTATAACCAAGCAAGGCCACTGACTGCTAGAAATCAAGTGAAAGGTCATAAGAAAGTGTAAAACGATAAGCTTCAGGCGATTCTGAGACTGGAGACAGCCTCAGCCATCAGAGTTGCTGGATCAATGGAACTCAAGTGATGAATTTGGCTGCTGCTTCCATACTGCGGGATGGGGTGTCCTGTATAGAGCAATGAAAGATAACTCTGCAGTGGCCAGTGTATCAGGAGTTGGCAGGGATTACTGTTTTGTGCAGAGGCCTGGGATTGGAGCATCAGACTGATATTGAGAGTCTTCAACCTGCTACCAGCTTCTAAAAAATCCCTCAGAGTACACTATCAAGACTCTCATCCCTATTTTTCTTTCTTTTCTTTTCTTTTTCTTTCTTTTTTTTTTTTTTTTTGTGGTGCTGGGGATTGAACCCAGGGCCTTGAGCTTGCAAGGCAAGCACTCTACCAACTGAGCTACATCCCCAGTCTTTTTTTTTTTTTTTTTTTTGAACTCTTGCCTCAGCCTCCTGAGTCGCTGGGATTACAGGCATGCACCACCTGTCTGGCTCTCATCCCTATTGATTGTTTCTAAGAGGCTTTCTGTCACATGACCTGAGGTTGTAAAAGTTTATTGTCTATTTTTGGGGGGGATATTTATTGTGAGAAAATGTCTAGTTACTACTCATTATGCCTGCTAAACAAGAGGATGGCATTCTTCACGGCTTGGATATAATAAATATGAAAAGAAAACATTCCTATATTACACTTTCAAAGAAGCATTTCTTTTTGCCAAAATTAAGGGAGCACAAATGGGTAGTCGCTCTTGCATTATCTGGCTGTGTTGCTGATAAAAGCAGATTCTGTGAGTGAAGGTTAAAGGATCTCTGGAATATGTCCCCTGTGGATACTGCCTGAGTTACATTCTCATTACCACTTGTCAGAATTAACAGCCTCTTCAATGATCTCTCTGCCTCTACCAAGGTGGTGACTTGTTTTTGTACCACAGGCCCTTCTGGCAGTTTGGTGAAGCCTATGGCTCCTTTTTCAAAGTAATGTTTTAAAATGCATAAAGTAAAATACATAGGATTACAAAGGAAATAGATTTTATACAAATGAATGATGGAAGTATTTTTCAAGGCTTGGGGATATAGCTCAGAGGTAGGGCTATACCTAGAGCTCTTGTCTAGCATTCTCAACACCCTAGATTTGAGTCCCAGCACTGAAAAAAAAAAAAAAAAACTACATGAGTGGTGTGAGAGAGTAGAAATCTTTTCCAAAAGTTCACTAGCAGACATACCCTCATACTGCACATAAGTTAAACATTCCTAATCACAAAATGCAAAATCTAAAATGCTCTGAAAGTTTAGCATGTGCTCAAACAATTTCAGACTTTGGAGCATTTTTGGATTTTACAGGGACAACTGTTACAGTTTGAGCCTGGAGTTTATATTATTTAATATTGTATCAATACTGAGTTTTTTTGAGTGTGATGTTATGATCACGCTGGGAAGAATGCCTTTGTTCTTAATAGATACATGCTAAAGTATTTGGGTTCAAGTGACACAACATCTGCAACTTAATTTCAGATGATACAACAAAAATAATTAGGGCTGGGGTTGTAGCTCAGTGGTAGAGCACTTACCTAGCTTGTGTGGGGCACTGGGTTTGGTCCTCAGCACCACATAAAAATAAACAAAATAAAGGTACTGTGTCTGTCTACAACAAAAAATTTTAAAAAATATGTTGGGGGAGGACAGATAAAGTTGTGGTAGAAATTTACAAGTTTTTAACTTGTAAATCTAGGCTTGATGGTATATAACTGTTCATTCTACTTTTTTTCCCAACTTGGTATATAGGTTTGAAATTTTTCCTAAATTAAAAAAGAAAAGGAGAGCAGTTCAACATAGGTTCTCCACATAAACTGGGTTTACAGGTGAGTAGGAAAATGAAATTAAAACCAAATAAAAAAACAAAAGGAGAATAGGCTAGAAAAAGCACATCAATCTTTCCTTAAGCAGGATAGTTCTAAGCAGAACTTACAGCTTTGTTAATTGTGCAACACTCAGAGAATTATGTTGCTCTTTAGGCTTGTTTTAAGGGAGAAAGAGTGACATACATGATATCTGCCTCTTACTTTCAAATGACTGGGAAGGGGAGATGTAGTGTGTATGTGTAGAGAGAGAGATAACACATGGTAAAATGTTAACAACTTGAGGATTTGATTAGATTATGATAATTTATTATACTATTCATACTATAGCTGTTCTACAGGTTGACATTTTCCAAAAAAAAAGTTAGGGTAAAGTTTCCATGTTTTCTTTGAGTGGCTGCTAATTGGTTTTGTCTACTTTTAATTTCATACTTATATTCTACCTTCCTTCTTGAACTCTTTCAGCCTAGCAAAAAGGATGTCTAAATGAATGGCCTATGCATATTTACACACAGAAAATTCTTCTCCAAAAGGACAATTATTGCCATAGGACAGAAACAAGAAAGAATAGTATGAAACAGAAGAAAAGTATTGGCTTTAGAAAAGAAAAATTCAGGTTTAAATCTTGGTTCCAAAAAGCATTAATTGTGTGACCCTGGAAAAGCTATATTTGACCAAATAGTTCACTTAATGCCTAGTAGAAATTTTGGAGGAGTCTGTACTAGTTATTTCAGGACAATGGTTTCACACAATAAATTTCCTTGACATTTCATTCTGTAATCATGACTCAATCTTCCCTCCCCTCTTTTTAAACTAACATAAAAGGAATCATAACATTAATCTACCTCAGATGTCATGAAGGACTAAAAATTTGTTAAATGACATAATGAAGAATTCAACTCAGGAGTTTCTGCTTTACAGGCATTGCACTAAATGCATAGTTCTTGTTAATCAAGAGTTCACCACTTAGTGAGAGAAACAGATAAATGCAGGTAGTTATTCAGGTGACCTATGCTATGTGCTATAATGAGGCACAACATATTAAATGACAAGGGAGTAAACAGTTCATTTTTACAAAGATCATCAGCACATGCTTCCTGAAGAAGATAATGAAAAAGTTTAGGAATTGAAGGATAACAATAAGATTTCATGAGGTACAAGTGGAAACAGTTCATTCCAAGTACAGAAAATGATTTTAGTGAAGTTATTGAGGAATGAGACATCATAGTAGGTTTAGAAGTGAATGAGAATTTGGTATGGAATAGTTAGGTCCTCAGATGTGTTATGAAATATGAGAGATGAAGTTGAAGGAATAAGTTAGAACTGTATCTTTAAAAAGGTCTTGCCAGTCATGATGATACATGCCTATGATACCAATGACTCAGAATGCTGAGGCGGGAGGATTTCAAATTTGAGGCCAGTCTTAGGAAATTAGTAAGGCTTTAAACAACTCAGAGAGACCCTGTCTCAAAATAAAAAGGGCTGGGAATGTGACTCAGTGGTAAAGTGCATCTGGGTTCAGTCCCCAGTAACTCTCCTCCCAAACAAAACAAAACAATGATTTTGAGCTCTCTGCTTCCTGGTTGCCATGTCCTGAGTTGCCTTCCTCTGCCATGTCCTTCTGCCTCATCATTTTCCTAGAGCTATGGAGTAGGCCAGTCATGGACTGAACCCCTGAGACTGTGAAACATAATAAACTTTTCTTCCTTTTTTGGTCACAGCAACACAAAAGCTAACTAAAACATAACTTTGAAACTGAGATGCTGTGAATAGTGGTTCAGAAGCCTTTGGAACTAGTTTGTGGGGAAGGGGAGTTTGAAAAGTTCAGAGACACGAGCTGGAAAAGTTTTAGTATGTTGTAAGTGGACCTTAATGGGTGATTCTGGTGGGAGTTTAGAAGATCAGAATGCCAACTCAACTATGGACAGTGAAGACTGGGCTCATGGGGTTTCAGAGGAGAATGAGGACTCTTTTGGAAATTGGAGTAGAGGCCATTCATGTTACCTTCTGGCAAAGAAGTTTACATTTTGCTCATGTTCTGAAACTTGGGTGAATTTAAAGGTGATGTATTAATTAATCTGGTAGAAGAAATTTCTAGGTGGTGTAGTGGTCAGGTGGTGGCACAGATATTGCTGGTGGCTGTTAGCCAAGTTTACTGTGATAATTAAGAGCAGAAAGATTTGAAAATTTTGAAGTTTAGCCAGAAAAGCGCAAGTAAAACTGGAGCTAAGGAAGGTGTGGCATTTAAAGACATTACGCCACAAAGGAAATGCTAAATACTTCACCCAGTGTATGGTTTAGATGAGAGATGTCCCTCAAAAGCTCAAGTGTGAGACAATGCAAGAAGGTTCTGAGGAGAAATGATTGGGTTGTGAGAGTCTTAACCCAATCAGGGAATTAATCCCCTGATAGGGACTAACTGAGTGGTAACTGAAGGTGGTTAGGGTATGGCTGGAGGAGGTGGTCCTTGGGGATGTGGCTTTGGGGTATACATTTTGTATCTGGCAAGTGGATTCTCTCTTTCTGCTTTTTGATCATCATGTAAGCCTTTTCCCTCTGCCACACTCTTCCATCATGATGTTCAGCCTCACCTTGAGCCCCAAGGAATGGACCTAGCTATCTATGGGCTGAGGCCTCTGAAACTACGAGCCCTCAAATAAGCTTTTCCTCCTCTACAATTGTTCTGGTCAGATCTTTAGATCTTTTAGTAGCAAAAAGCTGACTAAGATACCCAGACAGAATAGGAAAGATAGTTTGAGGGCATCTCAGGAATTGGCAAGACCACACCTATCTCAGTCTCCAGAGTGTAAAAGTAAAAAGTCCTTTGAGAAGACATCACAGGGGCACCCTGCTTGCAATGAGGGGCCTGGGAAGTTGTTTCACTGCGCTCAGCTTTCCAGGCATTCAGAGGTTGCATCCATGGCCCCAGAAGGTTTAGCTACTGCTTGAGATGGTGGCAGACCTTGGTATCAACCATGTGGTGCTGGTTGTGTAGGAATGCAGGATGCTAGAATTAGGGGGTCATGGAAGCTTCCATTGATATTTCAAAGGAATTCTTGGGAAGCCAGGCAAAATGCAGCAGGGTCAGAGTCCCTGTGGGATGCACATGAGAGGACAATGTATGAAGAAGTGAGAAGGAAGTCAAAGCTGCAGTGGAGAACCCTGAGATTAAGAAATGCCAGAAATGTGTAAAGTCTGTGGGGGAAAGCTATGGGAATTGAGCAGAGACTAGCCAACAGAGAGGCCATTTGGGCTGTACCCAGCAAGGCTATAGGAGCAGAGCTATACAAGCCCTCAGAGATAACATCATGATGCCTTGTGCCCCAGAAGGTGGATGTGGAGCTGTAATCCACTTGTTTGCCCAGCTGGATTTGGGTCTTTCTTTGGTCTCATCCTTTCTTTCCCTATTTCTCTCTTGTGGAATGGAAATGTTTACAGTATGCCTTTATATATGGGATACGTGTGACTTGCTTTTGAACTTTATAGGGAAGATATCCCTGAGCTTGCCTTGAATCTTAAATGAGATTAAAGACTTGGACTTTTGGGTAATGCTGAAACTATTAGGACTATGGGGATTCTTAGAGATAGACTAAATGTATTTTGCACTGTGAGGTGGGCATGACCCTTTGGGGGCCAGGGGTGGGATGTTATGGCTTAGAGATGATGTGTCCCCCAAAAGCTATGTGTGATACAATGCTAGAAGGTTCAGAGGTGAAATGATTGGATTATAAGAGTTTTAACCTAATCAGGGGATTAGTCCATTTATATGGATTAACCTGGTGGTAACTCTAGGCTGGCAGCTATGACTGAGGATGTAGGTAACTGGTGGCATGACTTTGGGGTTTATATTTGCCTCTGATCAGTGAAACTCTCTCTACTTTCTGGTTGCCATGTCCTGAGTAGCTTTCCTTTCACCATGTTCTTTTACCATAATGTTCTGTCTCACCTTGAGTCTAGAGTTATAGTCTGCCAACCAAGGACTGAATCTCTGAGACCATGAGCCAAAATAAACTTTTCCTCCTCTGAAAAAAAAAAAAAAAAACTGTTGTGAAACCTACCTAGAGAGTTTTCACTTAATTTTGAGATCTAGGAAAAGCCACTGTAGTTTCTAAGCAGAGCAGGAGCATATCAACTTTATGTTTTTTAGAACTATAATAGAAGACAGACATAGTAAAAGTAGGAATAAGAGGCAAAAAGACCAGTGAGAAGATTTATGCCACAGAGTAGGTGGGAGAACTGATGCAGCAGTAGGGAGTAATCTGAAAGACCTAGATGAAAGACCAAATGTATTTTATTGAATGTGGTGGGGGAGAAAAATGGCAAATTAAAATTTGTCTCTGATGTTTATTTTTAGGTGACTGTGGAGAGTGATACCATTAATAGAGATGGGGGGAACATAAGGAAAATACCAGGCTATCCTACTCTGGGAGGTGGGATGCTAAGGAAAGGAAACAAAGTCAGCTTTAGGTATCTTGAATTTAAGTTGCCAAAAGAACACCTCATATGCAGATGTCCAACATGCAACTGACCATTATGATAGCTTGGATGATTGTTCTGCAAATATTCACTTCTCTTACCCTCCTGCTTTTGATAAAATATACTTATATGTCCAATTGATATTGGACATTAATGTTGGTGAATCTGGGGTAAGCAAAACTTGAAATATACTTGCTTGTTGGGGTTTGTGCCTAAGCTTTGGATACAGCATGAAAACAGGCCCTGGCTACCTCACGGGTCCAAGCAGAATGAGAGACATATAGAACACAAACCATCCAGGGAACTAGTCAACTGCAGCTTGAATTAGAGCTGCCCTAGTTAATCTGTCAGCATGATAATAAATGATTATTGTATGTCATTAAATTTGGGGATGATTTGTTAAATTAGTTGAGTGATACTACTATATTTGGAGCATAAAAATAGCTAGAGATGATAATTCCATCGACTGATGGCACAAATAAATATAGTAGTTCAAGTAATAAGAGCTTTCCTAATATTCTCAGGCACTTACTCCCCTTAAGGATGGCCTGTTAATGCAGCATTTGATAAAAAAATCAGAGTGTTTCATGATTAAAACTACTCATAAAAATGTAAGTCACTTTTATAGTAACTAAACCAGGTTTGGGAAGATGCAGAAAGGGTAACTAAGAGTCATGAGCATTATTATGTGCTATGCACTGTGCTAGGTAGCTCAGGAAGAGAAGAAATTCAATTAAAGAGCTATTATATAACAGGTAGTACGCTGATGCTTTAAGAAGATGATAACATTTAATACCAAAGGAACCCTATAAAGTAGGTTATATTTTAGACTCCAACAGCAAGAGGCTGGGATTCAGTAGGTGTGGGGAGAGAAGAAGATAAAAGGACATGAATTTTTTTTTTTTTTTTTTTTTGGGAACCTAGGATTGAACTCAGGGGCGCTTAACCACTGAACCACATCCCCAGCCCTATTTTGTATTTTATTTAGAGGCAGGGTCTCACTGAGTTGATTAGGGCCTCGCTAAGTTGCTAAGACTGGCTTTGAACTCGAGATCCTCCTGCCTCAGCCTCTTGAGTGCTGGGATTACAGGCATGCACCACCTCACCCGGCAAGAATATGCATTTTAAGCAAGCACTCTAGGTGATGAATCACACTTTGAAAAATATCAATTGAGAGAAAAGAAAGAATGGAATATACTTGAGCAAGGTAAGTTACATACATTTTAAAAATTCATTCTTTCTAACCTATGTATTACTCTTATAGGTCCTCTATGGCAAACAGATATTTTCCTTTTATAGATGATAAAACTGAGGCACAGAGAAGCTAAATAACTTGTTTAAGATTGCCCAGCTGAAAAATAACAGTGACTAGACCTATGAATCTTAAAATCTACTAAAGCTTTCTGTCTAGATGCCCTATATAAGCTTACACTTAATATCCTCCAAAATAATTCATTATTTTCTCTACCTAACTCCTGCCCCAAATACAAACACACTTGTCTTTCCTCTAATTTAACTTATCTCATTGAAGGTACCACCATTTACAATTTCATCCAATTCTTTCTACTGAGTCTAATAAAACACCTTATCCAGTCAATTTCAACGTAATAGTTTTGACATTATTTATCTCATGTACACTTACACTACTACTAATTTAATAATAACAGCTGCATTTATTGAGTACCTGCAACATGCCTATTACCATTCATTAATCCTTAGATCAGCTCTGAGGTATGTAGTATTATCTTCCTTTTACATATAAAAGCTCTTTAGTCTTAGCTACCTTTGATCCTGTTGTGCTTCTGCTCCTACATAGATAAGCTCTAAATTAATGCCTCAGTTTTTTTCTTCCTCGTCTTTATCAGTACCTCTCTTCTCTTCCTTTGGGTATCCTGCTGATGAATGAAATTTAACAAGAAACTGAACCTATGGTACACCCTTCCTACTATTATCAATGGAACATTCATAGTTCTGTAGTTTTCCATATTTTTCTTTCTTCTCCTCCTCCTCCTTTTTTTTTTTTTTTTTTTTTTGTGTGTGTGTGTGTGTGGTATTGGGGAACTCAGGCCCCTGCACATGCTAGGCAAGTGCTCTATCACTAAGCTACATCCCCAACCCTTATACTTTTTAATCTTAGTGTATACAACAGGGAATAATATGTAGTAGAAAGGAACCTGAAAGAAAATTGAAATCTGAATTAGACTTACTATTTCACAATTTTCTATCTCTGTGCCTACATAAGTTATACAACTTCTCTGTGCTTCTGCTTTGTAATGGTTTGGATATAAGGTGTCCCCCCAAATTTTCTGTTAATACAGGAATATTCAAAGTTAAGATGATTAGATTATGATAGCTGTAACAGTCCATCCTAGTTTGAACAGAACTATGAAGTATTTATAGACAGGTGGGACATGGCTGGAGGAGGTGGGTCACTGGGAGCATGCCCTGGAAGGGTGCATATTCCCTGTGGCTCCTACTCCCTTCTCTCTCTCTTCTTCCTGACCCCACCATGAATTTTCCAGTTTTCTTCTGCTGGGCCCTTACCCCCATCATATGCTACCTCACATTGGGCCCAGAACAATGGAATTGGCCATCTATGAACTGAAACCTCCAAAACTGTGAGCCCAAAGAAACTTTCCCTTCTCTAAGTTCTTCTTGTTGGGTGTTTTGGTCACACGGTTGCAAAAGCTAACTAAAACACATTTCTATAAACAAAGAATGAAGTTAATGGTAAAATTAACTCATATGGTCTTATATGGGAAAAATATAACATACAGCATTGAATCTATTTGTAAGGGGAAACAAATCCTTCCAGTAGGTCATACTCATAAATTGGTGCTTCAGTATTTTATACCACAGTCTAGATGACCTTTCTTGAACATATCACTCTTCCATATAAGTATCTGTGATGGTAAATTTTATGTGTCAAATTAACTGGGTCACAGGGTACCCAGGCTAATTAGATCTGGGGGTGTCTGTGATGATGTTTCTAGATAAGATTAGCCTTGAAGTGGTGAATTTGGTAAAGCAGACATCCCCAATATGGGTAGGTATCATCTAGTCTTTTGAGGACATTAAAAAAAAAAGGTAGAGAAAGGAAACACTGGCCTCCTTTTTTAAAAAAACAAAAATTATTTTCTTTCAATACTGGGGGTTGAACTCGGCCTTGGGCACACTAAGCAAGTGTTCTACCACTAAGGTACATCCCCAGCCCTCTGCCTTACCTCTTTAGCTGGGACAGTGCATGTCCCCTTCTCTTTCTTGTAGACTGGGATTTAAACCATCAGCTCCCCTGGTTCTCAGACCTTCCACTTGGTCTGAGTTATTCCACTGGCTTTCCTGGATCTCCAACTTGCAGTCAAGTTGACTGTGGGTGAGCCAATTCCTCATAGTAAATATGCTGTTTTTCTGAAGAACGCTTACCAATATAGAATTTAAGGTGGCTATGACTTGTTTACTCTATAAAACATAAATTCAGCCCCCCATGTCCAGGTCCTCTGTCAACCATATACTGCCTACTCTTGTACTTCTCCAGCTTCACTCTTCAAATACTCCAATGGAGCCATCTGGTTCAAGTAGGTCACAAGATTTGTCTGATTATTCCTCATTCTTCTGTCATTCCAATTCTTTTTTTGGGGGGGGAGGGGGCGGGTTCTAGGAATCAAACCCAGGACCTTGAGCTTGCTAGGCAAGCACTCTATTGCTGAGCTATCACACCCAGATCCCAGTCTTCTCTCATTTCATCCTTGCTGTATCTATTATGCCTTTCATTGCTTTTAACCAATTCAGAGCATTCCTTCCTTTATGATCCATGGTGGCAACTAATAAGCACCTAGTTGTTAGTATCCAGTCAATGAGTGCTTGTAGTCCACAAGCAAGGAATAGGGAGAGTATATGCCAGGGATCTTTTTTAATGTGGAGCCTGATTAGGGAAAACTGTTCTGCAAAACAATGTGATACAGTATATAGCCTAAGACATTTCTTTAAACAAAATGCCTTCAAATGCTGGATAATAATAAGCATGCATAGCTGAACTTATGAAAAGGAAAGGGAAATTCCTAAAGGCTGAAAGTGAAGAGAGTTGGAAATCAAAATGGTAAACTGAAATTGAAGTTACCTTGGGGCATTTCCCATTCTCAGAGTCTTACATTTGGTGGGTGGGGGACGGGAGATTTAACTCAGGGGCAATTTATCACTGAGAGACAGATTTTATTTTTTATTTTTTATTTTTTAGTTTTGTCTATTTTTTTTTTTTTTTTTTTTTTGGAACGAGGGCTTGAACTCAGGGACACTCGGCCACTGAGCCACATCCCCGGCCCTATTTTGTATTTTATTTAGAGACAGGGTCTCACTGAGTTGCTAAGGGCCTCGCTAAGTTGCTGAGGCTGGCTTTGAACTCGCGATCCTCCTGACTCAGCCTCCCAAGTCACTTGGATTACAGGCGTGCACCACCACGCCCAGCTTATTTTTTATTTTGAGACAGGACCTCACTAATTTGTTTAGGACTTTGCCAAGTTGCTGAAGCTGACCTTGAACTTGTAATCCTCCTGTCACAGACTTCTAAGATACTGGGATTATAATTGTGCATCACCATGTCTGACTTCAGAGCCTCATGTTTTAACTCTCATTCTGAGATTAGGAAAAAAGTCTTGAGGAAGATGAGAAGTTGGAATTGAGATATCCTTCCCAATCCTGCAAAATAGCCTTCTTAATTTGTCTCCAGTGAAAGGACTGATTCCCCAAATGTACCCATTAGCAAAGAAAAAAGACTAAGAAACCTGTCTGGTTCTGCTTGGGCTCTAGGCGGAGGGGAAAAAAAGTCTTACCTGAAAACTTATAACCACAAACCTGTCTACACAGCAGTTCAGGGCTCAAATTTACATTATCAACCTGTTCTAGGCAGGCCTTAGTCAAGAAATTAAAAGTGGTACCACCCTGGAGCAGTGGTGCATGCCTGTAATCCCAGAGATTTAGGAGGCTGAGGCAGGAGGATTTTGAGTTCAAAACTTGCTTCAACAATTTAGCAAGGCCCTAAGCAACTTAGCAAGTTCCTGTCTCTAAATAAAATATGAAAAAGGGCTGGGGATGTGGCTCCGTGGTTAAGTGCCCCTGAGTTTAATCCCTGCTACCCACACTCCCCTCCCTGCAAAAAAAGAGTAATAGAAGATGCCTAGAAGAAGCAATTGCAAATCTCTAGTGGCATGACAGATCTCAAAGAAAAGCATAGTTAAATCATTCAGGTTCCCAAAATCTGTTGGAAAAAATCTATTGCCTACTTGAAATACCAGCAAAATTAGAATTACAATATGAGGACCTTTTTAGGCAAAAATTGAGAGACATCACTGAGAGATCCTCATTAAAGGAATTTCTGAAGAATACTGATTCAAAAAGAAAGAGTCATGCCAAAGATTTAAATTATAAGAAGAAAAATGAGAAAAGAATGTGGTAAGCATGTAAGTATATTTAAATTTCTGTTTTCAGGTGTGTGAGGAAACCATTGTCACATCATTAACTCTTCATTAAGGTGACTGAGCTAACTTCAGCAGCTACACATAACGAAGAATACAGCCTTTACAGAATGAGATCAGAACAAATGACAACAAACAGCAACAAAACCTGGGAAGGCGATAAGGAATTGATTTCCAGAGTTGCCACATTATGTTATGTAAAATGCCCAGTTCTCAAAAAAATAACTATGAGAAATATGAAGGAAAGGAGGAAGGGAGGAGCCGGGTGCCATGGTGCCTGCCTGTAATCACAGTGACTTGGGTGGCTGAGGCAGGAGGATCCGGAGTTCAAAGCCAGCCTCAGCAAAAGTGAGGTGCTAAGCAACTCAGTAAGACCCTGTCTCTTAATAAAATACAAAAAAGGACTGGGGATGTGGCTCAGTGGTCGAATGCCCCTGAGTTCAGTCCTCAGTACAGTACTCTCCCTCCCCCAAAAAAAATAAAAGAAGGAAGCGGGGAGAGACAGAAAGGAAGGAAAAGTAACAGCAGGTCTACAGAGGTGGGAAAAAGCAGTCAACAGAAATCATACCTGAGGAAGCCCAGATGTTGGATTTACCTAGTTAAAAACTATAAATGAGATATTTTATTTTATCATATTTTATTTATTTATCTTTATTTATTGCAGTGTTGAAGATCAAACCCTAGGTTTCATGAGAGTGAGGCCAGCACTTTACCACTGAGCTACAACCCCAGCTCCCTAAATCCCCTATTTTAAATACGTAAAAAGAACTGAAGGAAGCCACATCCAAAGTAAATAAAGGAAAGTAGAACATCAATGAATAAAAATAAGTTATTAAAAATAACCAAACTCACTGAGCATGGTATCATATGCCTGTATTCCCAGAAACTTGGAAGGTTGAGGCAGGAGAATTTCAAGTTCAATGCCAGCCTCAGCAACTTAGAGAGACCCTCAGCAACTGACCCTGTCTCAAAATACAGAATAAAAAGGACTGTGAATATAACACAGTGGTAAAGTGCCCCTGGGTTCAACCTACAGTACATTATGTATGTATGACCAAATGAATACATAAATAAAATAAAAATAACTAAACTTTACATTTGAAAGTACAATAACTAAAATGAAAATTTCCCTAAAGTGGCTCAATAACAGATAAGACCATCAAAACTAAAAGTAGGTGAAGGTGATCAAGTATGAAGCAAAGGAAAAAAAAAAAGAACGAAGGTCATGAACAGTCTCAGAGTGCTGTGGGACACTATAAAGCACACTAATATAATGGGAGTCACAGGATAAGAGAAAGGTCATAAAAAGATTATGTGATGAAAAAATGGCTGAAAACTTCCTAAATTTCATGAAAATAGTCTACCTATCAATGAAACAATAAATTCCAAGTAGAATAAAGTCAAAGAGATCCACACTTTGAAATATCATAGACTACCAAAAGCTAAAAACTGTTTCGCAAGCAACAAGAATAAAGTGACCCATTAAGTCCAAGGGATTTTCAGTTATACCAGCAGTTGATTTCTCATTAGAAACCAATGAGCCTAAAAGTCAGTGGGATGACACATTCAAAGTGCTGAAAGAAAAAGAATGTCCATTAAGACTTCTGTATTAAAAAAAATATTATCTGGCATAGGGGTGTAGTTTAGAGGTAGAGCATAAGCTAAGTATATGTGAGGAAATTATTAAAGCCAACACAATAAAGACCAAGAGTCCCACAACAACAACAAAAAACCCCCAATAATTCAAAACCTCTAGAAATGACTCTAAGAGCAGCTTGGCATGATGGCACACCCCTGCAATCCTAGTAACTCTGGAGGCTGAGGCAGGAGGATCACAGATTTGAGGCCAGCCTCAGCAATTTAGTAATATCCTAAGCAACTCAGCAAGACCCTGTCTCAAAATAAAAAAGAAGGATTGGGGATGTATCTTAGTGGTTAAGAACCCTGGATTTTAGTCCCTGGTACCAACAACACCACCACTACCACCACCACCACCACCACCACCAAAAAAAAAAAAAAAAGAAAAAAGGAAAGAAAGAAAAGAAAGGGCCCTAAGAGCAAGCAGCAAATGAAGAAACATCTATCCAATCTATCCATCTATCCAAGAAAATTGATAAAAATTTTTTGGAAAGGACTGAATGTGTAACTGTACAAAATCATACAGATGGGGCCAACAGGAGGTAATTAAGTGGATCCCTCATGAGTGTAATTTGTGCCCTTATAAGAAAAAGAAGCCAAACTTGGAGTGGTGGTGCATGCCTAAAACCTTAGCAACTTGGGAGGCTGATGCAGGAGGATTGCAAGTTCAAGGCCAGCCTGGATAATTTAAGGAGAGTGTGTCTCAAAATAAAAAATTAAAAGGGTTGGGGATATAGTTCAGTGGTACAGTGCCCTTGGGTTCAATCCCCAGTACTACCAAACCAAACCAAACCAAACCAAACCAAACCAAACAAGCCAACCAACCAACCAAACAAACAAAACCACAGGCACAAAAAAAGTGAGAGAAAAAAGAGAAAAAGCCAGGGAGCTAATTAACTGTTTCTATCATGTGAATATCTAAAGAGAAATTAGCTATTTGAAACTTGAAAGAGTGCCCTCACCAGATCATTGCTGTGCTGGCTTCCTGATCTCATACTCTTAGGCTCCAAAAGTATGGAAATAAATGTTTATTGTTTAGGCCTTCAGTCTGTGCTGACATGTTAGAGTAGCCTGAACTGACTGAGACATTTGGAAGAAAGTGAGAATATGTGTTATTTATTTATTTATTTATTTAATTTATTTATTTTTTTGCGGTGCTGGGGATTGAACCCATGGCCTTGTGCTTGTGAGGCAAGCACTCTACCAACTGAGCTACATCCCCAGCCCAATATGCGGTATTTAAATCAAGATTGCTCCCCACCCCGTAACACCTTCTCCCTGTTCACTGAGGTAGAGACTCCATTATAGACTGCATCAGCCAAGTACACAGGGTTCTTCCCCCTTCAGCATCCAGCTTTCTCCTTGGGACCAGCAAGACCTGTGTGTTTCTCACTCTGCCTCTAGTTTTTTGTTGTTGAGGCTGTCTCAGGTGAATTGGGACTCCATTTTAACACCCAACTTCTGCTAATGGAAAGAATGGTCTACTTTTGGCATGACACATTGGAAATACTGAAGAAAATGCAATATTAGGGAAACACAAATCAAAACCACAGAAGGTTAACACTGTGCACCCAATAAAATGGCTATTAAAAATAAAAGCTGTGGTGAAGAGGGATGTGGAAAAACTGGAGGCTTCATATACTACTGGTAGAAATGTAAAATGGTGCAGCTAAATTGGAAGGCAGTCTGGCAGTTCCTGAAAAGGTTAAATGAAGGGTAACCTACCACATGACTCAGAAATTCTATACCTAGGTATATCTAAGAGAATTGAATGATACCATTTATATGAAATGTTCAGAACAGGTATAACAATAAAAAGTAGGTAAGTCATAGCCAGGAAGTGGAGGAAGGGAGTAATGGGCATTGATTGCTATGGTGTTTATGGTTATGGTGTTTCTCTTTTGGGGTGATAGATATATCGAAGAATTAGTGACGGTAATTATTATATGAGTTTATGAATATGAAAAGTCTATTGAATTGTATCTTCAACCTTACTTTATAACTGATTTAGACCCTGGGTTCAATTCCCAGTACTCCCGCATCAGAAAAAGGTGAACATGGTGGTATGAACTATATATCACAACAAGAGAGAGAGTGATTTTCATTTGGTTGATATGGCTTGGAAGCTTGGAAATCACTTGCTCATTCTCATGTAGTGTCAACCACACACTAATATCTTACCTCAGTTCCTGTTTCTCTCCAATCCCAAGCCCGACTGCCTCCTGGCCATACTTTGCAATCCTTATAGGTTATGGCAGAGCCTTGCACTCTCATTTGCCCCCATGAAAGGGAAGAAATTTCAGGTGAAGACATAGGGAACTAAGCTAAATCTGAAATTAAGAGAAAAATATACTAAGTCAATTATAAAGTAAAGTTCAAACAGCGCCAAAATACAGATAGTAAATCCCACTTCTCCATGATTTAAGAAGTATTTCTCATTTATGTGGTTGTCACTTCTTCTCAAGAAGTCTAAAAAAGTAAATATTATTTTTGGGATCCTGAATCATCCAAGCATGGAAACCAGATACTGCAATTACTTCTTGGAGTACCAAGGGAATCCTCATCATATCTTTGAGAAACAAAATTAAAAGGTAGAGATTTACTTCAGCCTGATGAAGTCAGGAGGTAGATATGTCCTCTCTCCAAATTAAAAAAAAAAAAAAAAAAAGCTATAGAGCAGAAAAGAAACACACACACACACATACACACACACGCACACCCCCAAAACAACCATTTGCCACTCTAGTAATAAAACTAAACCCATTCCATAAGTGAGATAAGTGAGAAGTGCTTATTGAAAACCATTAAAATCCAGGTAAGAACAGCAAGGTTTTGTTTTGTTTTGCTTCTGTTCTTGTCTGGTATTACTCCCATTCCCTCATTCTAGTCCTGTTGGCATTTACGTTTAAGTAGGTTGAACTGTTTGAAAACAGCCTTGCTGTGCCTGTCAAAGGAAGCTCCATGATTTGGAGCATCATCAGTTGAAAATGGACAGGCAGACTAGACAGGGACTTAAGAATTTCTCAGAGGTGACATAGTCACAGAGGACTTTAAAAGCTCTCTGCATATTCCAAGCAGTCTAGAAGCTGTGAGCTTCCACATCAAAGGGTAGGCCCAATTCACTCCAACATTCCAGGTTGACAGAGCTTAATCAAATGTACAGGGAAGAAGCAAGAAGACTCAAAAGGGCCCAGTGAAAACAGGTGGAATTTTAAATTCACTCACCAGTACACACACTGACCCAACAACAGAGCAAGAAAGTCTTACTGGCTCAAGATGTTTGAATTATTAATTAATTTAGCCATTTAAAAACCATTTTAATATTGGTAAACCAATTCTAATATTGCTAAAACAATTTTAATATCAAGGCAAATAACATTTATTTGGATGTAGAGATATTGTTTATAGTTCAATGAATTTTGACAAACTTGCCAATTGAGATACAAAACATATCTACTAAGTCTTCCTTGTGCCCTTTTCTAGACATTCCCTTCCAAACTCAAAGGAAACCATTATTTTAATTTCTGTTTTCATAGATTAATTTGACCTTCATATTGATGGAATCATATGGTACCTAACTCTGCCTTCTTTCACTGAACATAGTTCTGAGATTTGCCTATGTTGTAGCATTTGTTAAAAGTGTGTATTAGTATGTGTAGTAGTCTACTATAGGAATATCACAATTTATAAACTTTCCTGTTGACGAATGTTTGGGATGTTTTTGACATTGGTCTTTTGAACAACCATTAAAGTGGGATATTTCTTCCTTAAAAAGATGTGAAATTTGAACTATCTTAACAAGTGTCCTATTCAAAAATAAAGTTGAATAATTTGATGCTTATTTAAAGGTCTTTTCATAGAAACAGCAATACATTGTAGGTTTAAAAAGCAGCTACTCTTTTTCCAAATTTACATTCTAGTTTGATAAATATAAATCAGTTATTTAACTATATAAATTGGAATTAGACTTCTGTAACCCACAGTTTTTTAGGTAAGAGATAGTAGGTAATATTATGGGTGAATATTCTCTATTTTCTTTTCAAGAATAGACTTCGTGAAGGCATGACCTAAACCTTGCTTTGTAGTAAAACACCTCTTATCTTTTGGGTGGATATAACTTTCTGACACCCAAGGACTTTGTTCCCAAGCCAATCTGGACTAGAAAAGGTTGAAACTTTAGACTTATCAGTCCCCCTTTGAATAACAGTGTGAGCAGAGAGAAAAGAAAACTATAGTAATAAATCTTATTTCTTTTTTAAAGCCTTAGAGGACGAGATGAGATACTAGAAAAGCTGATAGTAAAGGCAGAATTTGGGTAAGATTAATATAATGATATGTAGTAAAATATTCCCTTTGTTTTAAAGATTCTTTCGGTAGAAATTCCTTCACAAATATATGATTTAAGTTTACAATATTATGCATTTGGCTTTTATTCAAGGTACATTAGGTAATGACTGAGGGTTTTCTTGTTTTGGGGAGGTATCTTTTCACAAAACTCATGTTAAAAGAGGCATTCTGGGTCAAATTTTTTCTTAACCTAGGGTCTTCAGATTTTCAGGTCTAATATACTTGTCAATTTGAGAGTTCTATCAAAATGTTTTAATTTTGTGTTTCAGTTCAGTTATTGCTTTAAAATAATATTTTACCACTGATAATTCACAACTAGTTTCTTAAAGTAAGGCGCTTTCTTTTTTTTTTTCTTTTTATTTTTTCACTTTAAAAAAATTTTAGTTGTTGATGGACCTTTATATACATGCAGTGCTGGGAATTGAACCTAGTGCCTTGCACATGCTAGGCAAGCACTCTACCACTATCCCATGACCCCAGCCCTATTTTTTTTCACTTTTTTTATTGTGGTAAAATATACATGTAACACAAAAATTTCAATTTAAGCCATTTTAAAGCATATATACTTCAGTAGCATTAAGTAATTCACATTGTTGTTAGATTTTGATTTCTTACATCAGTATCTCTTAAATTGGAAATTTGAGAAGTATTTGCCCAGTTTCAAAATAAATTTTTCCTTTAAAAATTTTTTATATATTAATCAGATTAAGAATCATTATTTTAGGTAATACATATCTCATGGATTTTCTTCTCTCTTGATAAATATTTCTTTTTTTAGACAGTGAGAATGATGTAGTTATGGTTATCCTCTTTTCTCTTTTTTTGACCTAGAAATGCACAACAAAATTAACTGTGTAACCATTTCCCATATTCCTGAATTAAATTATTTGTCCATGTATTTCTTTATATTCCTTTAGTCATAGATTGTCGTATTTTATGTGGTTTGGGTAGTACCTTGCTTTAAATTTTATTTTTAGGAAGTAGGTGCTATGTAAGTTTTTAAATGAACTCTAAAATATTTGCCTTAAGGCAATATGTTGTAGACTAAAAAAGTAGAGCCTAATTTAGTCCAATTATGCAAACACCTTTCTTTGGTAACAACAACGACAAAAAAATTATATATATATATATATATATATATATATATATATATATATATATATATATAGTTTTTTTCAGAGGGAGGAGGTACTGAGGATTGAACCCAGGGATGCTTAGCCACTGAGCCATATCCCCAGTCCTTTTTATTTTTTATTTTGAGGTAGGGTCTCGCTAAGTTGCTGAGGGCCTGGCTAAATCTGGTCAAACTTGGGATTCTCTAGCCTCAGCCTTTTGAGTCTCAGATTATAGCCATACGCCAGGCTAACAATGGACATTTTTAAGTACTTACAATATGCCAGGGCATCGTGTTCATTACTTTACTGTTAATTACCTAGTAAACTTGTATAATGAAAGTACTATTATTACCCCCTTTTACATAAGTTCTACGAAATGAAAAAACTTCAGAATGTCAAAAAATGGTCCTGGTGAGACTCCAGTTTGGCTGAATCCAAACCTCTGGCTCTTAACCATAAAGCATATAGCTCCTCCGGTTGCACATTCTATTTTACACTGTTGGTGTTTTTTTCTCCGGGATTCTTCGTGGAAGAACGTCGCTGGTATCCGTCTTCTAACAAACTTTTTGCTGTTCTATCATCACCTATCACGTTCGCTCTTGTGGAATCCTAGCATATTCTCCGACCCTAGCCCCGACAGAGCTTCTTTCCCTCAGATCCTGCTCCCTCAACCCCTGGTAACCTCAGCAGGGCCCCATGCCCTCGCACTCTGACTCCCCTGCAGAGGCTGGGGCCCTTCAGACTCTTATCGCCTATCAGGGCCCAACTCCTTACTCTGGTCCCCACGAGTCAGGTTCGTTCGGGCACTGGTCCCCTAGCGGAGCGCTCAGAATGGCTTTTCTAGCTAAGGTGATTCTTATACCCCGGTAGGGAGCAATACCTCTTGGTAAACTTTCAGAGACTTCTTACAACGGTTCCATCCCAACCCATAATTATGACACCTCACTACCTTTGCACGTCCGGACCTCCTCCCACAGTACTGCCCCTCCCAACTCCATTCTTCTCTTTTTCCGCTTTTTCTCTCTCAACTTCTCCCACTATCTCGTGGCCGAATTCCCTCCAAAACTCACGCAATGATTCTCTTTTCAGAGTTGCTCCCCGAGATGGCTCCGTGTTTTCTTTACCTTTTACCTCTGTGCGCTTCGTAGCTCTGGATCAGGGGTTCCCCAGCTCTCAAGCCTTCAGTCTGTCTGAGCCAGAAGCTCCGCCCCTTCAACCCTATTGGCCAATGTTCCCGAGAGTCCCGCCCCTCCAACTTGCAGCTCGCCTCCCCACCCCGTTTCCCTTGTTTTCATTCCCCCTGTCACACGAGGCTGTGGCAAACCCGAAGTGGGAGGGGAGAAGTAGAGGGAGGGAACGGGGCGGAAAGAGGGCGGAAAGTGAAAGGCACGGAGCGCCTCTCTGTCCCCCGTCTGACTCGGTTCTCGACTGCTCCGGGCCGCCGTTGTATTGTGGGATCGCGGCGCCGTTTCTGAGACGCTCGGATCCGCAAGGGAGCCCACTCGAGAGCGCCTCCTGTCGTCCATAAGGCTGCCCTGCCATTCCTCGGCACCCCAACTCCCCCGCCCCCCCATCGCCTCCTCCTCCATCCTCCAGTTCAAAATGGCGACGGCGGCGGCAGCGGCGGCGGCGATGGCTCCTCCGGGCTGCCCGGGTTCGTGCCCCAACTTCGCCGTAGTCTGCTCCTTCTTGGAGCGCTATGGACCGCTGCTAGACCTGCCTGAGTTGCCGTTCCCCGAGCTGGAGCGGGTGTTGCAGGCGCCGCCGGCGGACATCGGCAACGGAGAAGGTAAGCCTGGGGCCCGAACGCCCGGCGGGAAGCGGCCCTGGCGCGCTCCTTCTCTCCGCTCTTCGCAGACATTCTGGGCCTCGGAGCCCCTGTCCTTTTCGTGGGGCGCAGCTCCGCCCGGCCGGTCTTCTCCGCTTACCCCCGGGGGTCCTGGGCAGTGGGGAGGCGGGGCGGAGGCCTCCCAGGGCCAGTGTCCGGCGGGGAGCGGAGGTGGGGGTGTCGCGGGCTAGGTGTGGGCTGGGGGCGGGGAGGGGTCATTGTGCTGGTCTGCCGCCCCTGGGACTGCTCCCCCGCGGCGGGGCCGGTCCCCCACCCCTTCTCCCTCTAGGTGGCGGGGGAAGGGGAGCGCAGGTTCCGGCCAGCTTTGCGCTTTTCTCCTCCTCCCCTCCTCCCACCAATTCTCCCGACCGTCTCTGGGGAGGCTGGGTCCATCTTCTCTGGGCGCCCCTTATCTCCTTCCACCTGAGTTGGAGGGGGCCGGCGGACATTCGACTCTCCCTCCCTCTGGTGGGAACTCCCCCGAGAGAGTCGGATCATCCCCCTTCTCTTCCCCTGGAGGGCTGGTTTAACCCCCCAACTCCTTCTTCGAGTAGGGAGGTCTGCTCCTCCCGCAGGGGAGGGTGTTCTCTTCCATTCTCACGTAGGAGGGAATGAAGTCGGTTTAGCTTCTCCACTTTGGAGAGGAGAGGGTTAATTTCTCCTCCATAGTTTTCCTCCTTCCTCTATCCACCTCCCCCAAAATAATAGAAAAGCATCTCCTCACTTTTCCAGTCCCTTCCCCCTTAATCTCGGCAGCAGGGCTTTAGGGAAAGAAGAAGTAGCCCTCCCATTTGCAGGGTGGGGTGGGGTGGTTAGTCTGTAGGCTGGAGGAGGGGCTCTGACGGCGGGGGAAACAGTTGAAGAAGGTGCTTGTTGCTCATGTTTCTCTCTCTGGTGCCGCTGGTCTATTATTGGTGTTCGCAAGTGCTGCTCCTTCCACATAAGGCCACCGCGCGGGTGCAGGGCGCATGCTCTGCCCGGCCCCATTGAAACTTCCTGCTGCTGCTGCTGGTTCTTTTGCTGGAGCATCTCAGCGCTGTGCCTGCTGCCTCCAGCTCTCACACTGAGCGCTAATACTTACTCCTATTCTTGATCCGTGCTTCTCCTTTTCTGGCACATTTTTCCCTCCTCTCTCAGAAAAGACTTGTTTGTTGTGCCCTGAGTTTTTCTTTTATCTGGAAACAGCCCTTGGCTGAAGAAGAAACGTTTTCCAAATGTTTTTTTTTTTTTTTGATTTGTATTAAATTGCCAAAGTGGACTGATATTGGGTATTGTATAAATGAGATAACTGATTCCTTTCCAAGGAAGCAGATTCGCTCATCAATTCTCTCTGGAAATGAACAAGTTTCTGTTAATATATTTACATTGCTAGGAAGGGCCCAAGTGGGAAGTTCTTCAAAATATTTCTTGTATGATATTATGGCCACCAGTGACTCACGTTAATACAGACAGTTATTGTATGGATCAATAGCTTTTCTTACTTTTACACATATCCTCTACTCTTGACAAACTGGCTTATAAAAGGCTAATTTTAAAAAGGTGTAAAATACGAGTGTTAATGACCATACGCAAAGACTTTCTGCAGAATTTCTTTGGAAATTGAGCTACCAAATGTGGTAATTTCATTATCAAATTGCACTTACATTCTTTTTTAAAAGAAAATAGTTATTGTGAAGTAGTTGCTTAAGCCTTAAGTTGCTTTTAGGCTATTCTTGAAAAATGATTGTAATGTATGTCAGAGAGAAAAATTTGGAAATTTGGAGAAAGAATTGCTGGTAAATTGTTTTGGGTATTACTTGGACCAAATTAAGATGCAGGCACAGACTTTATGGGGATGGCATTTTATGTGTAAAAATAAATGGGATCAGTTTGATACTTCTAGAGTTGAACATTGAGTCACAAGCTAAGTAAAAATGGGAAATAATGTTGATCAGGAGGAGTCATTTAGCTCAGCCACTGCATCACCATTGGTATAGTTGCTAAGGGGACTGATAATAATAGATACTGTCATAACATGATCTAAGAGTAATTATTAATTAATGTTATACAGTTTAAGACACTTGGCAATGAAAAGTCTCTGCAGGTGAAATGCTGTTGCTGTGCAGGGAAAAGATTTTCAGAATTTTGATGATAGGTAACATGAAATAGTTGATTATACTGTAGTTGATTATACTGGTTCAGCTAATGAGACTTGAACTAAATCTTTTTGGGAAGGCATTTAGTGTATTAAAAAAACATAAATTTTAGTGTTGAATATTGTGATGTATAGTTTGTAGGGTAAATATTTTAATTTATATGGACCTCAGTTTCTTCAGAAAATGGAGATAATAACTGAGGAGCCAATGAAATAATGTTTCAAAAATCTTTTAATACATCAGGCACTTAAAAATATTCTCATATTACAAATTTTAATGGAGTTTTTTTTTTTTTTTTTTTCAGTACCAGGGTTTGAACCCTGGGGTGCTTAATAACTCTTCTACATCTCCAGCCCTTTTTATTTTGAGACAGGTTCTGGCTAAGTTGTTGAGACTGACTTTGAATTTGGGATCCTCCTGCCTCAGCCTCCTGAATCTCTGGTATTGCAGACATGCGCCACCTTGCTTGGCAAGAAAAGATGATTTTTATCTGGTTGTGGTGGTGCACACTTGTAATCCCAATGATTTAGGGGGCTAAGGCAACAGGATCTCAGATTTGAGTCTAGTCTGGGCACCTTAGTGAAATCTTGTAGTTGTAGATGGATAGCATGTCTTTATTTTATTTGTTTTTATGTGGGGCTAAGGCTTGAACCCAGTGCTTCACAGGTGCTAGGCAAGTGGTCTTGAGTTATAGCCCCAGTCCCTTGTTTCAAAATTTTAAGAAAGGGCTTGGGATATACTTTGGAGGCAGGATGCTCTGAGTTCAGAATTCACTACCACCCTTTGCAAGATATTTTTCAAATAAAGACATAGGAGTGCATTTGAAATTAAAGTGTTACATTTTTATTTTTATTTATTTTTTGGTACCAGGAATTGAACCCAGGGGCACTTAACCACTGAGCCACATTCCTCAGCCCTTTTTATGTTTTATTTTGTGACAGGGTCTCGGTAAGTTGTTTAGGACCTCACAAAGTTAGCTGAGGCTGGCTTTGAACTTGGGATCCTTTTGCCTCAGCTTCTCGAGCTTCTGCGATTGCTGGCATGAACTATCATGCCCAGCAAAATGTTAAATTTTTAGTATGTTGTGAGTATAAGTATAGTTTTGAGTTATTATGTTCATGGTGAAAACTCTTTGTTAAATGAGTTTAGCTCTCTATATAATTATTTTAAAAAGGTCGTTCTAGTGCCATTTGAAGTTTGAAAATTTTTTGTGCATTATGACATCCTGTGGAGGAAACTCCAGTTCTTTGATATGTCCTTGCTTAAGCATGTTGTGATCTTTCTCCTCAAAGTTTGTTCATAAGTTTTTTTTTTAATTTTTTTTTTTAGATATTGATATACCTTTATTTTACTCATTTATTTTCATGTGGTGCTGAGAATCGAACCCATTGCTTCACGCATGCTAGGCAAGTGCTCTACCATTGAGCCACAACCCCAGCCCCATAAGTTTTTTTAACTAAAAATATTTTTTGTTGTTGATGGGTCTTTAATTTATATGTGGTGCTGGGAATTGCCTCACACATGTTAGGTAAGTGCCCTACCACTGGATTAAAACCCCTGCCCTAAGGTTTTTTTTTTTTTTTTTTTTTTTGCGGTGCTGGGGATTGAACCCAGGGCTTTGTGCTTGTGAGGCAGGCACTCTACCAGCTGAGCTATATTCCTAGCCCCTGCCCCAAGTTTTAATATGACCTGTTTTTGGCTTAGAATACCCTTTTCCCAAATCATGAAAATCAGCATGGAACTGAAAACAGGACTGCCATGTCTTTTTTAATTCCAAGGTTTGAGAAAGTATGTGTTGCTTAGTATTAATAAATGTTCCTTAAGTAATGAAACATACTGAAAAATTTTTTTGCGTGTGGTTATTTAGTAATGAAATAAAAACATGAGTTTTTTCACTTTAGGTAAATTACTTTTTAAAATGACTACCAGCTACTTAATAAATGGAATTGTGATTATTTCTTGGCCTAAGGCTGTTGTGAGAAAATTTCTGAGACTTTAAGGGTGCCATGAACCTAGAAAGTTTGGAAATCTGTGCCTTAGAGACTGTCATTGAATTTTGGAACTAGAAAGAAAGGACTGATGTATCATTTTATCCTTTTATTTTGCAGTGGAGGAAACCTAGGTGCAGCAATAGTTTTCAAGTGTGCAGCTAATTGTTCGTTAATTTGAACTGTTACTTGAATACTCCATTTACATTCAAAATTGTCAGCAAAATTTAGATTTATAGTTGGTTTTAGAATGGATAAAGGGCATAACACATGAATGTGATCTAAGGAGGTGATTTATCTTCCTTTCCCTGCACTCTATAAGTCTAATTCTCTACTTGGTAGGAAGTTCCCTGCTTCTTCCTAACTGAATATAGAAGATTGTGGAATATGGATAAAAATAGAAATGGTCATTGACTTTGTGAGATTGCTGATACCCAAGGCTCCTAAGTATCTTTCCTTTCTTGCAAAGGATATTCCTTTTTAAGAGAAAAATATGCTTTTTCTTTGAAGATAGGCCTAATGATATAAGCTGAAAAGTGATGTATATTTAATAAGTCTATCAAAGTATATATGGATAACATATTAGGTATGTGTGGATAACATGTTGTTTTAGTCAGCTTTTTTACTGCTGTGACTTAAGAATGTGACTGAACAATTGTAGAGGAGGAAAAGTTTATTTGAGGGTTCATGGTTTCAGAGGTCTTGGTCCGTAGAAGGCTGTCTCCATTTCTTGAGGCGCAAGGTGAGGCTGAACATCATGGTGAGAGAGTGTGGGGAAGAGAAGCAGCTCACGTCATGATCTGAAAGCAGAGAGATATCTTCACTTGCCAGATACAATATGTACCCCCAAAGCCACTAAATCACTTGGTAATTAAACCTAAATAATAGGGAAAACTGACTTAAACAGTTCAAACAATCTGTTCAAACATTAATATATGATTATTTAATTATTTCAGTCCCAAGAATGATTTTTTAAGCGAATGCCTAACTTTACAAAAACTTCTTATTTTATTTATTTATTTTTATTTTTATTCTTACAGACTGCATTTTGATTTGTTGTACACAAATGGGGTACAACTTTTCATTTCTATGGTTTTACACAATGTAGATTCACACCATTCATGTAATCTTTCATGTACATAGGGTATAATGTCTGTCTAAGTCTACAGTCTTTCTTTCCCCACCTGCTCCATTTTCCTCTATACCATCCAAAGAACCTCCATTCTTCTCTTGTCCTCCCCCCCCTTGTTATGTATAATCATCCACTTGCCAGAGAAAACATTCAGCCTTTGGTTTTTTGGGCTTGGCTTATTTCATTTAGCATGATATTCTCAACTCCATCCATCCATCCATTTACCAGCAAATGCTATAATTTTATTCTTCTTTATGGCTGAGTAATATTCCATTGCGTATATATGCCACAGTTTCTTTACCCATTCATCAATTGAAGGGCATCTAGGTTGGTTCCACAATCTAGCTATTGTGAATCGAGCTGCTATGAACATTGATGTGGCTATGTCACTGTAGTATGTTGATTTTAAGTCCTTTGGGTGTAGACCGAGGAGTGTAATAGCTGGGTCAAATGGTGGGTCCATTACAAGTTTTCTGAGGAATCTCCATAGTGCTTTCCAGAGTGGCTGCACCAATTTGCAACCCGTCAACAATGTATGAGTCTGCCTTTTTCCCCACATCCACGCCAACACTTACTATTGCTTGTGTTCTTGATGATAGCCATTCTAATTGGAGTTAGATGAAATCTTAGGGTGGTTTTAATTTGCATTTCTCTAATTACTAGAGATGATGAGCACATTTTCATATATTTGTTGATCACCTCTATATCTTCTGAGAAGTGTCTGCCTAGTTCCTTAGCCCATTTATTGATTAGGTTCTTTGTATTTTTGGTGTAAAGTTTTGTAAGTTCTTTATAAATTTTGGAGATTAGTGCTCTTCCTGAAGTTTATGTGAAAAAGATTTTCTCCCACTTTGTAGGCTCTCTTTTCACATTATTGATTTTTTCTTTTGCTTTTTAGTTTGAAAAACTTCTTATTTTTATCCTGAGTTTAGGGATGTGGGACTACCTGTTGAATTACAAAATCAGTTCTTGATTATGTGTGTGTTTCCTTTTATGGATTACAAATGGTAAATTTTATCTTAGCTTTATTTCCTAATAATTTAACATGTAGTATATTTTGCTTTTCAGTTTTGCTCAGAATTAAATAAATTTTAATGTTCATTTAAAAATATATGGGGGGGGGCAGGCTGGGATATAGCTCAGTGGGTAGAGTGCTTGCCTTGCAAACACAAGGCCCTGGGTTCAATCCCCAGCACCGCCAAAAAAAAAAAAAAAAAAATGTATATATTATATGAGGGAATACAATATATGTATTTATATGAGGGAATATATATAAATATATATATATGAGGGAAAAGGTGGGATGATGAACTGAATTCAATTTCCGTGGATGTATGAGTTTATAAGGATGAATTCAACTACAATGTATAGCCATAAAACTCTAATTAAAAATAAATTACCACGCACATTTGGTTTCTCCCAAAATAAATTATCTAAAGAATCCCAAACCAGGTACCATGATGCATCCCTATAATCCCACAATTTGTGCGACTGAGGCAGGAGGATCCCAAGTTCAAGTCCAGCCTCAGCCAATTAGTGAGGCCTTGTGCAATTTAGGAAGATTCTCTCTCAAAATAGAAAGTAGTAAAAGGCTAGGATAGCCATGCGCTATGGTGCGCGCTTGTAATTCCAGTGGCTCAGGAAGCTGAGGCAGGAGGATTATGAGTTCAAAGCCAGCCTCAGTGAGGGCAAGGTGCTAAGCAACTCAGTGAGACCCTGTCTCTAAATAAAATATAAAATAGGGCTGGGGATGTGGCTTAGTGGCTGAGTGCCCCTGAGTTCAATCCTTGGTTCCAAAAAAAAAAAAAAAAGCTAGGATATGGCTCAGTGGTAAAGTGCTCCTGGGTGCAGTTCCCAGCACCCCCCCCCCAAAAAAAAAAACCCTGATGGCATCTTTTCTATAATTTGTGCCATTATGTTTATTTAAAAATTTTAAAAATTATTTTAGTGGTGGTGCTGGGGATGAAATCCAGGGCCTTGCCCATGCTAGGCAAGTGCTCTACCACTGAACTACATTCTCAGCCTATTACCTTAAATAAAAGGTAAACATTTCTGGCAAAGGTAGGGAGTATGGGTGGGGTAAGTTAGTTGTAGATTTATCATTTTAACAGGTTAGAGTGTGGGCAGATTAACTAGAAATAAAAATTATGCTTAGAAACATATATGCCCCACATCAGGGTGACCTTTTCCATGTAAGAACATTGGGTATGAGAGTATACCAAGTGGAAACTGTACCAAATAGAAGTTAAGAAAAAAAAAACAACAGGGGAGAACTTGACAGGTACCTCCTGAGTGCTTACCTTGCAGACAGAGTAAGCTTTAACCTTGTATATGTGCACAAATTTGAATAGCAAAATTAAGTATATAATACAATGCATATGTGGCTCATGTAAGTAAAAATTCAACAAAATATTCGTAGCAAATGTTAAGTTCTAAGTCTTTTTTTCCCTGTATTTGTACATGTTTATCTTAATTATTTCCCCAAAACTAGGGTTCCCCTTTGGTTTTTCTTATATTTTTTAAAAATTTCATTTTCCGTGTTTATCATATATTTCTTTGTTAATCACTAAAACATTATTTAAAAATAATTTTTCACATGGGCTTTTACAAGGAAAATTGAATTGCTGCTTTTATTTATTTCTCTTTAATCCTGAATTTCCCTTATAATGAGTGTTACTGTTATCTATCCAAGTCTCCTAAATTAGAAAATAAGGAACTGTCCTAGTACATGTGTTAGTCAGCTTTGTGTTGCTATGATCAAAATGCCTGACAAGAACAACTTAGAGGAGGAAAGATTTATTTTGGCTCATGATTTCTGAGAATTCAGTCCCTGGTCATCTCACTTCAGTGCAGAAACATTGTGGTAGAAAGGCAGAGATGGCTGCTTAGCTCATGGCAGTAGGAAGCAGAGAAAGGGGCAGGGGTTGTGAAGATGATAAATTCTTTCACAGTGTATCTCCACTGAGTTATTTCCTCCAGCAAGTCCTAGCTCCTAGTAGTACATTCAGCTATCCATGGATCAGGCCAGAGCCCTCATGATTCAGTCATTTCCTAAAAGCCACAACTCCGTACACATGAGACTTTGGGGGACGTCCAGAAGAAAACCATGGGCATTTTGCCGCTCATCTGCAAGTGTTAATGACTATATCACAATGCAAAATGCATTTAGTCCATCTCCAAGAGTCCCCAAAGTCTTAACTTTTTGAGCATCACTTAAAAGACCCAAGTCTGAAGTGTTCTCTGAGACTCAAGGTAATTCTTAGCTGTGAGATCCTTTAAAAATCAGAAGGAAGTTGGATACATCCAATAAACAATGGCACAGAGTAAGCATTGTCATTCCAAAGGGAAGGAATAAGGGCATAGAAAGGAGGTATGGGACCAAAGCAAGACCAAAATCCAACAGGGCAACCAAGTACTGGTAGTTCTACACCTAGCATCCAGCAGCTTTGCACCTAGCATCCAGCATTTGGGGCACATAGTGGCAAGATGTGGACTTCTTTTTACACATGCTTTTTCTGGACAAACTGCAAGTTTTTAAAATCTTTCTGGGCTGGGGCTATATAGCTCAGTGGTAGAGTGCTTGCCTAGCACATATGAGGCACTGGGTTTGATCCTCAGCATTACATGAAAATAAACAAGATAAAAGCATTCTGCCCATCTTAACTACAAAAAAAAAAAAAAAATTAAAAACTTTCTGCCCTGCTTTTCCCCCTGATTTTCACAGTAAATCTGCCTAAAAGCTACCAGTAATACCATCACCTCTGCCCTGCCTTGAACTTTCTCTTGTCAGATTAAAATTAGTCCATCACTTTTATTTTAATTTTTAATTTTTTTTTTTTTTTTAGTTGTAGATGAACACAGAACCTTTATTTATTTTTATGTGGTGCTGAGGATTGAACGGAGTGCCTCACATGTGCTAGGTAAGCACTTGACCACTGAGCCGCAACCCTAGCCAGTCTATCACTTTTAAATTCAGCTCCATTGAATCTCAGGACATGGGCAAAATGTAGACAAGTTCTTTGCCAGAATATAATATGAATATCCTCTGGTCCAATTCCCAAAAAAGTCCTCATTTCCCTCTGAAATCTTGTGATATAGTCTGCATTACTGGTCTTATGAATTCCCATGAGAATCGCCCATTAGCTCTGCTTACAAAAATTTAAGACTTCTCCAGCCTGCATCTTCAAACTTTTTCAAACCATTTCCAAAGACTTCTGATCCACATGGTCAGTCATAAGAATGACCTCACTTCTTTCTTGGCACCAAAATTTCTGTGTTGGTCACCTTTTTATTGTTGTGACCAAAATGTCTGACAAGAACAATTTAGAGGGTGAAAAGTTTATTTTGGCTTATGGTTTCAGAGGTTCAATCCATGGTGGGTTGAGTCCACTGCATTGGGCCCCAGGTGAGGCAGAACTTCATGGCAGAACAGTGTGGTGGAGGAGCACTGCCCTGTTGGTGACTGGCCAGGAAGGGAAGAGAGAAAGAGGGAGGGGGAAGAAGCTGTAACAAGAGCAACTCTTCTAGGGCACGCCTCCAAGGATCTCCTTTTCCAGCCATGTCCTACCTGCCTTCAGTTATCACCCAGCTAGTCCATTCAAACTAGGATGGATGGATTAAGTTATAGCTCTCACAGTTCAAACATTTCACCTCCTGTATTAACACAGGAGCTTTCTCTCTCTCTCTCTCTCTTTTTTTTTTTTTTCTTTTTTTGGTAGGTGGACACATACTTTAATTTATTTATATGTGGTGCTGAGGATCAAACCCAGTGCCTAACACATGCTAGGCAAGCACTCTACCACTGAGCCACAACCCCAGCCCCAGGGGGATACTATCCTCTTACCCAAACTATAACATGTTGGTTTTCAGTATTTTTGTGAGGTGTTTGCTGAATCTCTGTGTTCCTCTAACACATGGATGTATGAATAATACTCAACTTATGATGCCTTCCAACCCATAAAAATGGGCTTTCTCCCCAGGCTAAGGTTGGAACATGTCTCTCTGGAGATGAAGCAGAGAAATGCAGGAAATTTTCAATACCTTTGGTCTGCCCTAGGGAGGGACCCCAGTCACTGCCCCTTTAAATTCCTTCTTCTCACAGTCCTTCTGTCCTAGTTCCTGTTCTGCTCTTTTCTTTCACTCTCACTCTGCTGTTTTATTCTGCTTAAGGGACTTTGGATCCCCTGTTCTGGCTTTATTCATTTATTTGTCTCTGCTATCATTCTCTCAGTGTGACCGGGATACCCATGACAGCTACCATGGTCTAGAGAATCATAGCCCCATACATGCCCATTCCTCTGCTCAAACGTCCAGACTGACATCTGGCCCCTGATGGACATACACCCTGAACATCCCATGGGATCCCACATATCCCTTAAACTGTAGTCTTTTTACAGCTTAATTTTCCTGTAATGCCTAATTTATGAAGTAATTTAGACAATTATGTTAAATATTGCATGAGGAAGTCCTTTGTAACAGTAATTGAGCATATAGATTGTAATTATTTTTACCTCTCACAGGGAAGACACAAGGAAGTCCGTGAGACATCTCCGACTTTATCCATCCTTCTGTTGACCTGGTTTTCTGAGCTCTCACCAGAATTGCCCATTAAGTTCTGCTTACAACATTCTAAGGTTTCTCTTGCATCTCTAAACTTTTCCACATTATTAGGTATAGTCACAGCAGTGACCCCACTCCTGGTACCTATTTTCTGTGTTAATCAGCTTTGTATTGCATTGATCAAAATTACCAAACAAAAAAATTTAGAGGAGGAAAGACATTTTTTTCATGGTTCAGAGGGTCAAGTCCTTGGTTAGTTGTCTCTAAGGCTGAAACATCATGGTGGAAGGGTGTGCAGAGGAAGGCTGCTCAGCTCATGGCAGCTGGGGAGCACAGAAAGAGGGAGAGAGAATGTGGAAGGAGGAAGAGGAAAGGGCCCACCTATTACAGCTTACTTCCTCCAACTCCAACTAGGTCCTACTTCCTAGTAGTTAATTCCACCATCTGATGAGGTCAGAGCACTTATGATTCATTCAATCATTGCCTAAAAGCCACACCTCTGGACACATGAGACTTTGAGGGACATTCCAAATCAAAACTGCAACAAGACACTAACCTCTGACATACTTTAATGTTATTATCAATCTTGAGTCTGTTTTCTTTGTTCCCTTTTATATTCAATCTCACTTTTCTATTGTCATTGCTATTTTTTGTCTTTTTTTTTTTTTGCCAATTCCTATTCTAGTATTTAAAGAAAAAATATATTAGATGGTTATCTCTGTGTTGGAGAACACATTTAAAATTAGTATAGTACAAACTAAATGCCTAAATTGTCCTGTGAATGAAACTGTCAGTAGAGCAGTTTCCTTAATATTTGTGTAATTTTACACGTAACTCTTTTATTATTACTTTTTTTTGGTTAGATGAGTCTAAAAGCTTTTCTGTTAGTAGGGTGATATTAAATTGGACTAATTTCTTTCCTTTAAGGGTAACCATGGGTTTCTCTGAATAATTGTCGTAAGGCAATGCTGGAAAAAGGGCCAAGTGACATAATAATTGGCAGGAAAAGAAGACTTGTTCTAGCATTGCTGTTATGCTGGCCTCAAAGTCTCATCCAAGTAAGCTGATTTAAGATCTGATTTGGAAACATGGTTCCCAGCTCTTGGGGAGGATCAGTTTGGATGAGTGCTGTGGCTGTATTTATTGAAGGTGGAACTTGAAAGATTTCCCTGAGTTACTTTGAGGACAGAGGGTTGAGAGAGAATATATTAGACAATAACCTACTAGTGTACAGGATCAAATCCCTTGATCATTATAGTGTTTTACAAGGAAAGTATAGTATTGGTTATGAGGCTTTGGCATTGATACGTTAGATATTTCAGGGAATTTATTTGTATACTTTTCTCTCTTTCTTTTGTTCTTAGCAACCTCACATTTGACTCTGCAAATAAATATAATTGCCACTTCCAAAAAGCCTTTTAGGGAAAAAAAGTAGAATGGGTAGTTCCAAATTATAATTTGCTTTTGGTATTTGGAGTTGGGGTAGAGCAAGATTGTAACACATTAAACAACTGATTTATCAAAAACACAATGGAACTTAATTTATATTCTCATTATTGTGTTGCCAAGTTCTACTTTATTAGAACCAAAAAAGAACTGTCTTATAGTGGCAGTAATTTGGGCTGGCATTTGAATGCAGACAATCCATAACATTCCTAATTTTAAGAGTCCTTTTGTCTAATAAATATTGACCATGATCATCTGTTTGTTCTTGACTTTCTGTATTTCTTTTTACCTTCATAGTTTTTTTTTTTTTTTTTTTTGGCAGGGGCTGGGGTGGGGCATGGGGATTGAACCCCAGCACTCTGTATGGCTCCTGCACCCCCAGCCCTTTTAATATTTTATTTTGAGACAGGGGTCTTGCTCAGTTGCTGAGGTTGGCCTCAAAGTTGTTATCTTACTGTCTCAACTCCCTGAGTGGCTTTTTTTTCTTTTTTTTCCATTATATAGTTTGTATTCTCGTCTGTTATTACTTGGTTTGATTCACCATGCTAACTATATCTTTTTTTTTTCTTTTTTGTGGCACTAGGAATTGGACCCAGGGCCTTACGCATGCCAGCGGAACACTCTACCACTGAGTTATATCCCCAGCCCTGATAACTATATCTTTTTTTTAAACATATTTTTTAGATGTTGTAGACCTTTATTTTATTCACTTATTTATATGTGGTGCTGAGAATTGAACCTAGCGCCTCACACATGCTCGGCAATTGCTCTACCACTGAGCTACAACCCCAGCCCCTGATAACTGTGTCTTGGTAACTGTATCACACTTTTTGTCCTTTGCTACTTTCCCTTTTTTGGGGGTGGGCGGGGGGGCACTGAGCCTGCCTTAGGCTTCTGAGTCTTATTTTAGTGTGCTTTCCCACTCATTTACCTTTTTTGTTGTTGTTAAAATTTAATAGTTATTAGTATTAACTATTTTTTTAAAAAGCATAATATTTGATTGAATATTGAAACTAAAGAAATATGCATTTCTTTATACATTTCATAGGGCCAGGGGCGGTGGCCCATGCCTGTAATCCTAGTGACTTGGGAGGCTGAGGCAGGAGGATCGCGAGTTCAAACCAGCTTCAGCAACTTATCGAGGCCCTAAGCAACTCAGTGAGACCCTGTCTCTAAATAAAATACAAAATAAGGTTGGGAAAATGGCTCAGTGGTGGAGTGCCCCTGGGTTCAATCTCCAGTACCAAATAATAATAATAATAATAACAATATATTTTATAGGTACAGTGAAATGCCTTTTTTAAAAAAAACAACATATTTTTAATTGTTGATGGACCTTTATTTTATTTATTTATTATTTGGACCCATTGCCTCACACATATGAAGCAATTGCTCTACCACTGAGCCACAACCCCAGCCCCAAGTGAAATGCCTTGAACATGAATCTTTACCTGTTCTTCATCATCACTTAGGATAACTGTAGTATTCAAACATGGAAATAATTTTCTTGAAATAAGATTCTATCTCCTGTAGTTATAAAATTATTATGCAGGGTATCATCAAAAGTCTCAAAACAGTTTCCCTACTGTTATGACTTCTTTTTACCCTAAATGTAGAAATGGTTTTAATTTTTCTTCTAGTTCAGTGGTTTTTAATCCTTGTTAATAATCATTTAAAGACTTGGCATCAGTGATTTTAGTGTGAAGCTTGGACTGTCTAGTCTCACCTATTTATTTGTCCTTATACTTTTTTGACATTTTGTCTGAGGTCTGTTTTTTCTACTATTAGTGTAGGTACTCCAGCTGTTTTTGCTTACTGCTTTGAATGGTATATTGTTTTCTGTCCTTTTAACAGCCTTCCAAATACCTGGGACTAAAGGTGCACGCCACCATGCCTGGCCCTCCTTGTGTCCTTCACTCTGGTGTTTCTCTCTGTCCAGCATATGTATGTATCATGTGCACATAGTCTTGTTTGCATCAATCTAGTTAAACAAACTAATAATATAGAATTACAACTATTTTGTAGAGAAATATCAAGGAGTTACATGAATACAAAGGAACAAGAATCTATCTTTGCTCAGGGAAAGTCATAACATCACTGTGGTCATTATGAAAATTTCAGTGGTTAAATATTGGAAAAGTATTCTTGGGCCCAGTGCGGTGTTGTGTGCCTGTAATCCCAACAACTTGGGAGGCTAAGGCAGGAGGATTGTGAGTTCAAAAGCCAACTTCAGCAATTTAATGAGACCCTAAGCAACTCAGCGAGACCCTGTCTCTAAATAAAATATATTTAAAAAAGGCTGGGAATGTGGCTTAGTGGTTAAGCACCTCAGGGTTCAATCCCTGGTACCAAAAAATCAAAAACAAAGCAAAACGAAAAACCTCCCCAAAACAAAAAAGCATTCCTGCAAGGAACAGAATGGGAAAGAAAAGGCATAGAAGTTTGAGATTAATATGGAGTAGAGAAGAAATTGCAACCTAACTATAAGCGGTAGGTTTTTGACAAGATTTGTGATTGAGGAACTTAAGACCATGTTAGAAAATTGTATTGGGAGTTATAAATGCCTTAGGTGTATATTTCTTTAAAGTAAATAATAGCACATTAAGTGAAGGCAACATGTGACTGACAGTATGTTCCATGAGGAGTTCATTTTGTCTTATTTTCTCTTTCTTTATACCATAGTATGTAGCATATAGGAGATGCTTGAGTGCTAGTTGACTATTTAGCATATAGGAGCCATATATATTTAGCATATAGGAGATGCTTGTGTGCTAGTTGAAATATGTTTCAAATTAGAAATAATGGGTTTTTTTTTTTTCTTTCTTCTTTTCTGATATTGAGAATTAAACCCAAGGGCATTTATCACCAGCTACAACAACCCTCCCCCACCTTTAACAATTATTTTTATTATTTTTTTTTGAGACAGCCTTACTAAATTGCTCAGGGTCTTTCTGATACTGAGCCTTGAACTTGAGATCCTCCTGCTTCAGCTTCCAAAGTCTCTGGCATTATGGGCATGTGCTACTGTGGCTACTGTAATGGATATTATGATGTATGTTTAGTTTTTCTTTTTGTCCCTTGCTTGCCAGGCTTTTTTTAGGATGTAATCTTCCATTTATTTTTGGGTATTGCTAATAAAGAGATTTCATTACTGAAATCTCCCACTACTTGTTTTCTCACCCATGTGTCCTGGGTCCTCCCCATCATAAGTTTTATAATAACATGCCTTAGAAGTTTGAGATGGAAAATCTTGAATCTAACTCCTTTCTGGGGTATGCAATGATACCTTGTCTTAACTGCATGCTAAAGTATATATTGTTAACTTGTCTTCTAAGCTTATTTATACCAGAATCCTGAGTATAGTGTTAAAATCAGTTTTTCTCTTATCTTTCCCTAGACATCTTAGAAAAAAAGTTATCATTACTTTTTTCTTTAAAAAAGTTTCCATCTTGAGCTAGGTGCACACCCATAATCCCAGCTACTTGGGAGGCTGAGGCAAGAGAATCACATGCATATGTGTACAGGGTTTGCCTGGGCAACATAGCAAGAAATCCATCCTCAAAACCAAAAATCAAAATTCCCGTCCTAGTTTCTTTGAATTGTTTTATCTGATCTCTACCAAGGGTGATCTGAAATTCTCATTTCTGAAACTAGCATTTTTGTCATGGTTGGAAAGAGAGTGGGCAGCGGGAGGATAGGGAAACCATCTAGAGGTTGTTGTAATGTTATTTAGGAAATAACAATTGGGGCAACTGGTTTGTTGGGGGTGGGTGAGAGGAAAGGCTAGATCTGAGAAAGACTGCAAGGTAGAATTGATAAGTACTCAGTGAATGGATTAGTGTGAAGGAAGAGTTGTGTATGATTTCTTGGTTTTTGGCAATAGAATGAATAGTTAATAGTTCATTGACTGAGCAAGGAAGCAACTGAAAAGACCCATGATTTATTAACTTCTTGTTTTCAGAATTCTGGTAACTTACATATAAGTACTATTGGAAGAACTTATGGTGTCAATTTCATAGCTTGTTAAAAGCTTACTATGAATAAACAAATTACAGGAATATATCTTACTTTACACCTCTCTTGGTTTGTGTGAATTATTTAAATTGTTTTATATATATGTATGTTAAATATACATTTAGCATGTTTTGTTACACATTTAAGAACAGTTTTTTAGAGTGCTTTATTTGTGTACTCAAGGTATTTAAAATTAGGTTTATGCCAGACCGACCCGGAGCGTGTGCCAGGAGTTCCTGCTATTTGAGAGGCTAAGGGCAAAAGAATGTTGAGTTCAAGGCCAGTCTAGGTAATATGGCATTGTAGCCAGACCCTGTCTCAAAACTTAATAGAAAAACAAACTTAGCTTTAGTAAACTATCCTGGTATTGTGCCGAATTGTATTCTTTTGTAGGCAAAGCTTTCTTTAACCAAATTTGGAAAAAAAAATTGTTGTAATTTTGGAGATTGCTATATTCTTTGGATATAGAAAATTGATAGTGGACATCACTCACAAAGAAGCTAATGGAACTTCACATAATTAGAAATGCTACTTCAGATAGACACATGTCACATAGGTATTGTGGATTGGGTTTATTATATAGATGGAGAAGTTCATGAATACTTAAGCATGTTGTTTGGGTTGAAAATTGGTGAGTCTTGATTAATCTTGAAAAATTCTCTAGCAGAGATATTTAAGTTGAATTCCATTTGGAGAGTGATCATTTCTTCAACTATTATTTCTCAACAATTATTTAATGTATGTTTTGATAGTTTATTGGCTCACTGCTGTTCTTGATACCTACATTTTCCCCCTTAGGTTCTTTCTTCTGCTGTTGTAGATCTTCTCCAGACAGAATCTCAAGAGTAGTAAGCTTTGCATTCTTGCATGTCTGAAAATATATTTTGCCCTCTGTTCTGACTCCTGGTTTAGATTGAATTTTGTATTCCAGTGTTCAAATAGTTTTCCCCTAGAACTTTGACAGTGTTGCTTTTTTTAGTATCTACTTTTGCTGATGAGAAATCTTTCAATCTGATTCTTATTCCTTTGTAGGTGAGCTTTTTTTCCTTCCTGAAATTTTTTTTTTTTTTTAATTCCTGGAGTTCTGAAATTTTCTAGGCTGTGACTTTTTCTACTCTTTTTAAGTCATTAAAATTATGGACTTAATTTGAAGCTGTCCATGTACTGCTCCTGTTCTCATTGTCTTTCCTCCATTCCCATAGGTTAATACTGTCCTGAATTGTGGAGTTTACTATTCTCATGAATACTTTAATTTTAAGAGTATATACTTATGTAACCATAAATAATACATGATATGGATTTACATGCTTTAAAAATTTAAATGTAAATTTTACCTTTGTAACTTTCTTTGTTGTCCTTTCAGCACTGTTTTTGAAATATATCCATATTGGTACATGGTGTTTTAGTTATTTGCTTTAACTGTTGTGTAACTATAATGTACCCATTACATGAAAATACTATATATATATATATTTTTAATTGTAGATATTTAGGTTTGTTTTTGTTCTGTTATGGGCCATGTGGTAATAGTGAACTTTCTAGCAGCCAGCTTTGCCTAGGGATGGAATTGCTAGGCTAAAGGATGTATACTTCTTTGTCTTATCCTTTGTATAACCCAGTTGCTCTCTAAAGAAGCTTTATCAGTTTATACACTGCCAGCAGTGCATGTGAGTTTCCATTTATCCGTATAATCAACACTTGGTATTGTCAGACTGTAAAGTTTTTGTTAATGTGGTTATGAATTAGTTTTTTTATTGTGTTGCTAGGAGGTTGAACATTCCCCCTCACCCCCCCAACCCCAGAGTTAGTTTTATTTTGAGAAAGATTCCCACTAAATTCCCTGGGCTGGAATTTGTGATCCTCCTGCCTCAGTCTCCTGAGTATTTGGGATTACAGGCATGTGCCACCATGACTGGCTCTCCAATGTATATTGTTGATGCTTTTGTTAAAAATGAGTTGGCTGTAAATACATGAATTTATTTCTGAGTTCCCTATTCTGTACCATTGTGTATGTGTCTGTTTTTATGCCAGTACCATGCTCTGTGTGTGTGTGTGTGTGTGTATGTGTGTGTTCTTTAATGATAGTTTCATAGTATGTTTAGAAGTTGGGTATTATAATGCCTCTAGCTTTGTTCTTTCTTGCTCAGGATTATTCTGGCTATTTGGATTTTTTTGTGGTTCCATACAAATTTTAGTAGTGTTTTTCTGTTTCTATGAAGAGTGCCAGTGGTATTTTTATAGGAATTGCATTGAATCTGTAGATCTGTAGATTATTTTTCATCTATATAGTTAAGGGGGCTGGGCAATGTAACTTAGTGGTAGAGTGCTTGCCTAGCATTCCCAAGGCCTTGGAATACCTAATACCAACACCACCAAAAAAAAAAAAGTTTCAAGGATCCAAGATGAGTGTTCTTTTTCCTTTGTGGAAATGTTAATCCATTGTAGTACATTTTTGTTGTTGTTGTTGTTGCCAATAGCACAATACTACAGATTGGATGAGTTATAAAGGAAAGAGTTTTGTTTTGGGTTCCAGTTTTGGAAGGTGATGGTCTTCTTGCTGGCAGTCTTTTGAGGCAGCACACAGCATCACCTGACAGGAGACAGGGAGGGCAGTGTGCATTTGTACATGTGTCTTTCAGTCTCTCTTTTTTAAAGTTACCGGGATTCAATCATGAGGGTTCAGCTCTAATGATTTCATCTAATCCTAATCACCTCCCTAATGGCCCCACTTTTAAATACCATGTTTGGATTTTATACCCTCTTAACACATCACAAGGGGGATTAAAGTCTAGCATAAATTTTAGGGGGACAAACCATATTGAAAATATAGCAACCATTTTATGATGTACCTATTGATCTGTAAGAAATAGATCCACTTATAATTTGGGTTTAAATTCTCATCTTCTTGCTGGGTACAGCAGCACATGCCTGTAATATCAGTGGCTCAGAGGGCTAACGCAGGAGAATTGCAAGTTCAAGACCAGCCTCAGCACCTCAGCAAGACTTTCAGCAATTTAGTGAAACGCTGTCTCAAAGTAAAAAATAAAAAGGTCTGGGGGGGCCCTGGGGATGTAGCTCAGTTGGTAGAGTGCTTGCCTCATAAGCATAAGGCCCTGGGTTCGATCCCCAGCTCTGCCAAAAAAAAAAAAGGTCTGGGGGGCTGGCGTTGTGGCTCAATGGTAGAACACTTGCCTAGCATGCATGAGGCACTGGATTTGATCACCAGTACCACATAAAAAACTAAATAAACAAAATGAAGTTATTGTATCCATCCACAACTAAAAATATAAAAAAGAAAAAAGGTCTAGGGATGTAGCTCAGTGGTAAGGTGCCCTTGGGTTCAATTCCCAGTGACCATCAACTCCCCCCCCCCACATCCCCCCACAAAAAACAATTTACATTGTTTTTAAATTCACATCATCTGCTCACATGTACATACCTTCTTTTTTTTTTTTTTGTATTGGGGATTGAACCCAGGGGCATTTTACCACTGAGCTACGTCCCCAGTCTTTTTCAGTTTTTATTTTGAGGCAGGGTCTTGTTAAGTTGCTGAGGGTTTGTTGAGTTGCCAAGGCTGACCTTGAACTTGTGATCCTCCTGCCTCAGCCTTCTGAGTTGCTACAGGTGTGCAACAGCACAGTTGGCTCAAATGCACGTATCTTTATTTTATTTAAAGAATTTTTTTAGATCTTGATAGACCTTTATTTTATTCATTTATTTATATGTGGTGCTGAGAATCGAACCCAGTGCCTCACACATGCTAGGCAAGCACTCTACCACTGAGCCACAACCCTAGCCCTTTATTTTATTTTTTTAATTGTACATAATGGTGGGATTTGTTGTTACATATTTGTACATGTACACAATACAACAATATAATTTGGCCAATATCATTCCTAGTATTACTTCTTTCCTTCTCCTGGTTCTTTTCCTCTGTTCTCCTGATCTCCTTTTGATCTTCATGAGATGCCCCTACCCCTATCTTTTCCTTTTTTTTCTCTTGCTTCCACATATGAGAGAAAACATGACTCTTGACATTGAGTTTGGCTTAGTTTGCTTAACATAATGTTCTCAAGTTGCATCTGTTTTCCTGCAAAAGACATAATTTCATTTTTTTATGGTTGAATAAAACTCCATAGTATGTGCATACCACATTTTCTTTATCCATTCATCTATTGAGGGACACTTAGGCTGGTTCCATAGTTTAGCTATTGTGAATTGTGCTGCTATAAATTTGGATTTATTAAATGTACATATCTTTAATGTTAATTTAAAAATTAAGGAATTCCATCTTTTTTTTTTTTTTTTTTTTTTTGGAACTGGGGATTGAACTCAGGGACACTCGGCCACTGAGCCACATCCCCAGCCCTATTTTGTATTTTATTTAGAGACAGGGTCTCACTGAGTTGCTTAGGGCCTCGCTAAGTTGCTGAGGCTGTCTTTGAACTTTCGATCCTCCTGCCTCAGCTTCCCAAGTGCTAGGATTACAGGTGTGCGCCACCGCGCCCGGCTGGAATTCCATCTTTGACTATGATGGAATAATGAGTTTTTTACCCCCTTACCATTAGTAGTTGGTAAACTGGACCAAAATATATGAACCATTTCTTTTTAGATCGTTAAACCAATGTTCAGATAAGATCTGTGATCCCTAAGAGAGGGGAAATAAAAAACAAGCCCTATGACTACCATAGTCTCCTGCTTATAAGCAGCTTCAGGACCACAGAAGCAAGGAGAGAGAACCTAATCAGAATCTGGCAGCCTTACTTAGATGAGGAGGCAACAATTGGATTTGGAGAGACTTAGACAGCTACAAATTGCCAGGTCAGGTTCTGAAAAGAAGAGACCTATGTAGAAAAAACAAACTCCAATAATCTGTGCAGGGATTATCTTTACTGAAGTCTTTACTGAATACTAGGGCACATATAGCATGGAGTAAAACTATTCAGAGTGAAGCACTGAATATCTCGGGAAGAATTAAGAACACTTCTCAGAGTGTACACTGGAGATGTTTGAACTCTGATTAGAGTGAAATATTCTGTGGAGCATACAAGGTACTCTGGAGAATCTAGTGGGTCTGTTGGAGTAAAGTTCACAGAAAGTCCTGAGAAGATCCGATGGATCTGCAAATAACTGCCTACTCCAACAAAACCTAACTCTCTTTACAGAGTGATTACAAAATACAGACATTCAGCAAAAGCAGTACATAGTTGATATTTTCCAGCATTTGAGAAGAAGTCACTAGACATACTAAGAAAGTGGCCCAGTTTCTTAAACTGATTAATTCATAAGCAGGAGAAATAGCAGTCCAAAGAAGCTGATTTAGAAATAGGAGATGCTTGAGCTAGCAGACTGTGATGGTAAAATAGGCATTATAATTAGTGAAAGTATGTGAAGAATATATGAGCATAATAAGAGAAATTAAAGGAACTAAATGGAACTTCCAGTGATGAAAAATAACAATATTTAAAATAAAAAATTACTGAAAGGAACTTAACAGAAGATTGGATACTGTAGAACAGAATGTAAACCTGAAGACTTTATCCTTAAGTGAAGTAGGAAGAGAAAGATAATTGAAAAGAATCAGGTGCTTCAATGGTCAATGGAACAGTATCGAAAGACTCAATAAAGTGTATTTGATACATAGGAGGGAGGAGCCAAAAGTATTGGAAGAAGTATGGCTCAAAAGTATCGAAATTTGATAAATTATTATTATAAACCCATGGATTTATTTATTTATTTATTTATTTATTTATTTATTTATTTTTGAGGTCTGGGAATTGATCCCCAGGGCCTTGTGTGCTAGACAAGCACTCTACCACTGTGTTGCATCCCCAGCCCCAGATCCAATAATCTCTTACAAACTTAAAGCAGGATGGTTGCACACAAATATAAAAATACATAAATTTCCAGAAAACATGTGATAGAAAATCTGTATTATGCACAGAGCAACAAAGAAGACTCCTTGTCAGGAACTGTGCAAACTAGGAAATAATGAACTGTTTTTAAAGTTCTGAATGAAAAAAAACACTGTCAACATATAATTCTGCATCCAGCAAAATATTCTTCAAAAATAGAGGTGAAAATAAGAACCTTTCCAGACAAATAAAACTAGGGAATTTGTTTAAGAGCCAGCTGATAGGCACTATTAGAAACATCTTTGTTTGAAAGGAAAATGAATCAGATGGAAAACTGGAATATAGTTAAAGTGATGAAGAGTTTAGAAAATAATACACAGGTAGATAAAGTGCATTTTCTCTAAATTAAAAAGTTTTTAAAAAAAGGTAATTAAGGCAAAAATCTTGCATATTGTAGGTTTCACAGAATTTGTAGAAATAAAACATTTGACAACTGTAGTACTTAGAAGGGCAGGGAAATGGAAATATAGTGTTGTAAGGATGAAAAGTGTGGCACTGAGTGTGAAGTGGTAGAATATTATTTTGTAGTAGACTGTTGAATTAAAGATGCATACTGTAAAACCTAGAACAACTACTAAAAATTAAAATAGGGCAGGGATATAGCTTGGTGGTATAGCATTTGCCTAGCATGTGTGCGGCCCTGGGGGCCCTGAGTTCAATCCCCAGCACCACAAAAAAAGAAAAAATAAAGAAGTAAACCCAATTAGCTGGTAGTGTACATTAAATGAAGTGCATTTTAATCCATTTAAACTAAAGAAGTTTTAAGTTAGTTACTACAAAAGAAGACAGGGGAAAAAAAAAAAGAGAATGGAACAAATACTGGTATATGCACAAAATAAATGATAGAATAGTAGACTTAAATTCCATTGTATCAGTTTTTGCATAACTATAAGTACTTAGGAATTGTCAAATGTTTTCAGATATCAAAGAATATTTTATAGTCCAAATAGTGTCTGTTAAAACTATTCTGCTAATGTAGCATGATAGTAACAGTAGACATTACATGAATAAATATAGCTGTTTTCCCATAAAACTTTTTTTAGACATTGAAATTTGAATTTATTGTAATTGTCTCATATCACAAAATATTTTTCCTTTGAGTTTTTACCCCCTGCCCAACCTTTCTTTTTTTTTTTTTTTTGGTGCTAGGGATTGAACACAGGGGCACTTGACCACTGAGCTACATCCCCAGCCCTATTTTGTATTTTATTTAGAGACAGGGTCTCACTGAGTTGCTTAGTGCCTCACCAGTGCTGAGGCTGGCTTTGAACTCATAATCCTCCTGCCTCAGCCTCCCAAGTTGCTGGGATTACAGGCTTGCGCCACCATGCCGGGCTCCCCCTGCCCAACCTTTTAAAAATGTAAAAACATTCTTAGCTCCCAGGCTATATAAGAACAACTTAAAAACTACCTTTGCCCTCTGGGCAGTAGTTTGCTAATACCTAGTCTATACTGCTCTCTCCCATGTCACCACTAGTCTCAGTGGTATATAAATTACAATTAATTAAAAATTAAATAAAAGGTGGAGGTTGTCAGAGTAGATAGAAAAACAAGACCTAACTATATGCTGTCCACTTTAAAGATAAACAGGCTAAAAGTAAAAGAATAGAAAGTGACACATCATGCAAAACTAATCTTAATAACCCTGGAATCACTGTACTAATGCTGGAAAATGGAGACTTTAAAGAAAGGATTACTAGTAGCAATGGGGATATTTTCTAGTGCTAAGGAGGGTAATTTATCCATAAGATATGATAAATCTGTTTTTACTAATAGCAGTACTAGTTTTAAAATATAAAAGTCAAAAATAGACAACTGAAGAAATATGTATAATCCTGTTATAATTATAAATTTCAACATTTTCAGTAAGTGAAAGTGCAATTAGAAAATCAGTCAGAATATAGAAGACATGAATAATATTACTAACAAATAACATTAGTGGCATTTCTAAAATACTCTTAACAAAGTGAAACATTTAAAAAATGGTTTTTATTACAGTACTGGGGCTTGAACCCAGGGACTCGCACATAAGGCAAGTGCTCTACCACTGACCTATATTCCTAGCCCTTTTATTTTTATTTTCATTTTTATTTTGAGACAAGGTCTTGATAAATTGCCCAGGCTGACCTCAGACTTGCAGTCTACCTGCCTCAACCTCCTGAGTAACTGGACTCACAGGCGTACCTCTACCCAACTGAGAACGTATTCTTTTAAAGTAACTGACTGTCTTGTTTTGGAGAGGATGTGAAACAATTGGAACTCTTACACAGTAATGGTGGGTAAATGGTGCAACTATTTTGGCAAAATGTTTGTGAGTTTCTTACTAATTTAAGTTCATAAACCTGTATCTACCATACAATTCATCATCTCTACTATGTATCCCCCTCCCCCAAATAAAGAGTGTATATAAAAAGCCTTGTACACAAATGTTCATAGCTTTATTTATTGTAGCCCCAAACTGAAAACAACCCAAACATTCATCCACAGATAATTGGATGAACACATCATAATATATTTAAATTAGAGGACATTAACATTAAAAAGGATAAATCTCAAAAACATGTTAAGTGAGCAAAAACCAGATTAAAAAGTATATATTTTCATGATTCCAATTATATTAACCTATAGAAAAGACAGTGTACAGTGATAGAAAGCAGATTGATGATTTCTTGAAGCCAGAAGTGAATAGAGGGATAGGGGAGCCATTGTTTAGTTGTAGTTTCTTCTGTTTTAATTTTTGCTTAGGTAGCTTCTCTTCTTGTTGTGCTTGGAAGTTCACTAACTATTCTAAAAGTATAGTTTTCAAGAAAACCAGTTTAAGGTTGACCCCTTTAAGTTGATGACATGGGTGTAATTGATTGTAATTGATAATATACATTATCAAAGTGGATGTATTCTATCCTACGTCTGTTCCTGTATGTCTTTTTAGAAATTTGTTGTCGTCACCCCCATTCTTTAAGTATGAGCAAGACACATGTACTATTGATTATTCATTTGCTGATCAGTAAGTTACTTCAGTTAGGAGAGGTTCATGTTCATAAAAATGTTTTTTGTTTTGTTTTGTTTTTAGAGACCAAACCCATTTCTTGAAGAGGTCTTTATTGAATGCATGATATATGCTAGGCACTGTCCTAGGTGCTGAAGACACAGACCTATTTAATGTGTGCTACATTTAATCATATGGGCATTTATGACACAGTGTGATGCATAAGGACAAAATATGATCATTTTGGGACACCCAGTGGGGTACTTTATCCTGATATATGAGATAAAATCATGACTTCCCAAGGGAACAACCAACTTGAGTCTTGTGGGTGAGAAAAGAGGTATGGTGAGGATAGAGGGAACTACTTTATATTAAGAGCTGGGGTGTAGAAATAGCATTATATTATATTTAAGAACTCCAGGAAGTTCATTATGATGGGTTTATTGAGCTATTAAACCAAAACTAGCAACTCATTACTCAGAACTCTTTTTTTGGTACAGGAGATAGAACCTAGGGGTGCTTAACCACTGAGCTACATCCCAACCCTTTTTGCTTTTTATTTTTTAAGACAGAGTCTCACTAAGTTGCTTAGGGCTTCGCTAAATTCCTGAGGCTGGCTTTGAATTCGCTATCCTTCTGTCTTAGTGAGTTGCTGGGATTACAGGTGTGTACTACCCCACCAGAACTTATTGTTATGTAAGAAAACCTATACTTTATTTGTGAAGCTCCTCTGGTAAGATTTTCTACTACTTGAACACATCCTTAACCAGCATAATAGTATAATTTAAGGAGACAGTAGTATAATGTAAATGGAAGCAAGGGCTGGATAACTTAGGGACAAAAGAAATGAAAGAATTAGCTTTCAAGCATAGAACAAAAGCAGAAGGTTTGCAAAGGGTTCTCAAAAAAGGGACAAAGAGATAAAAGGAGAAATCAGAAAAGTAGTGTCACAAAATATCCAGGTTTTAAGAAGGATATGATCAGTGGCATCACATGCCACTGAATTAAGACAAAGACTTAAAAAGTCCATTTAATTTAACTTATGGAAGTTAGATTGTGGTGGGTTAGGAGCAAATGGAATAGGTGAGTAAATGGAAGTTGTGAGTGCAGAGAACTCTTTAAGAGGGGGAAAGGAGGAACATGAACTTTTTTTTAACTATCAGCATAATAACTCTAAGTAGGTATTTAAAAAAATTTTGCGCAAGTGTGGTACTCTTACCTGTATAGTTATTTGAGACCAACAGCAGTTTAAAAAAAAATCCATCCAGTCTTGTAAAAAAATACTTGTAAATTTCATGTTTTGTGGATTTTCAGGGGACCTAGTTTTAGTAAATTACCCCAGAAATATTTTTCTCTAAAGTGTAGAATCTTAAGGCAAAAGTTGTTTTATTTCCAATTATATTACATTTTATGCACCTAAAAAGTATTTAGATAATGATGCTTCTTCATCAACAATGTAGGGATGAGGATGTTAATTTTTCAATATAACTTTCATTTTGATGAAAACATAGTCATGTTTTAAAAACAGTCAAGATCTGAACTAGCCAGTGTGGTGGAATGCAGTTGTAAATTCAGTTACTTGGAGGCTGAGGCAGAGGATCCCTTGAGCACAAGTTCAAGACCAGCCTGGATGACATATTGTCCTTTATACAAATGTCCTTTACATTAAAAAACAAAACAAAACAAAAAGATCTCAGAAGAGTTTTATTTATTTTTTCTTGTCTCTTTAAAAAATTTTTTTTTCATACATGTATATAGGGTAATAATGTCTGTCTCATTCTACTGTCTCCAATTCCCACTGCCACACCCCTCCACTCACTCCCCTTTGCTTAATCCAAAGTTTCTTCATTCTTCTCTATACTCTCCCCACTATGGATTAGCATCCACTTATCAGAGAAAACATTTCGCTTTTTGTTTTTTTTGGAATTGGCTTATTTTACTTAGCATGATATTCTCTAGTTCCATCCATTTACCTGCAAATGTCATAATTTCATCTTCTTTAAGACTGTAATACTCCATTTTATATATACCACATTTTCTTACTTTTTTATTGTTTGTTTTATTTAGTTATACATGACAGCAGAATGCATTTTGATTCATTGTACACAAATGAAGTACATTTCATTTCTCTGATTGTACACGATTTAGAATCACAACATTCTTATCATACATGTACATAGGGTAATGTTTGTCTCATTCCACCATCTTTTCTTCCCCCTGCCTCATCCCCCTCCCCTCATTTCCCTCTACACAATCCAATGTTCCTCCATTCTTCCCTTACCTGCCCTTTTACCCCAGTTATGTATCAACATCTACTTATCAGAGAAAACATTTGGCCTTTGCTTTTTTGGGTTTGGCTTATTTCACTTAGCATGATATTCTCCAACTCCATTCATTACCTGCAAATGCCATAATTTTATTCTTCTTTATGGCTGAGTAATACTCCATTGTGTATATGTACCACAGTTTCTTTATTCATTCATTTGTTGAAGAGCATCTAGGTTGGTTCCATAGTTTAGCTATTATGAATTGAGCTGCTATAAACATTGATGTGGCTGTGTCACTGTAGTATGCTGATTTTAAGTCCTTTGGGTATGAACCTATGAGTGGGATAGCTGGATCAAATGGTGGTTCTATTCTAAGTTTTCTGAGGAATCTCCATACTGCTTTCCATAGTGGTTGCACCAATCTGCAGTCCCACCAGCAATGAATTAGTGTACCTTTCCCCACATCCTCGCCAACACTTATTATTGCTTGCATTCTTGATAATTGCCATTCTGTCTGGAGTGAGATGAAATCTTAAAGTAGTTTTGATTTGCATTTCTCCAACTATAAGAGATGATGAACTTTTTTCATTTATTTGTTGTTCGATTGTATTTAGAAGAAAGGGTTTTAAAAACTGGTATCTTTGGATTTGGGTATTACAGGTTGGTAAACTCCTTGAACATAATTGCAGACTTTTTTATGTTTACATTCTTCATGGGAATTTCCATTCAAAATCAAGAGATTCTATGTTGGGTTCTCCATGAAGCAAACCCTGAGGCCAAAATGAATCCAGGTAGTGTATTTGGGAAGTGATGCCAGGAAATCTTGGTAGGGGAAGGGAGCAGTGGAGTAGGAGAGAGTGAACAAAAAAACAATTTAGGTTGTGTTATCAAGTTAGTTGCCTTTTCTGGCACCTGGGGTGAGTGCTCCTTGTGAACTCTGGAGATAATGTAGATAATATCACACATATCCCAACCAAGGTGTAAAGGAGCTTCTGTCCATTACTGGTTGAGGGTTGCCCCCAGGAAAAGTTAACTTCCTTGCTTTGTAGTCAGAGAAAGTCCCTGGGCAAAAATTTGCACATGCCTGCACTGGAATCATAAGTGATCAGGGGATGAATGTGAGGTGAGCTGACATCTGCTACCAAATAGTTTCACTTTAGTTAACTGAAGATTGTAAGAATTGACTGACTGGAAATTCTGTGACATTAAGGAATTATTGATTTTTAGGTGGCAATAATGGTATGATTATTTTGAAAGAGGTAATAATGGTATAGTTATTCTATCATTTAGAGTAATGCACTGATGTATTTTTGAATAAAATGATTAATATCTGGAATTTGCTTCAATATGATTCATTGGAGTGAAAAAGAAAAGTCTTCATCTGTTCATAATTGTTGGAGTAATGAGTTCATGTAGTTTTATTGTTACTACTCTCTGTTTTTGACTTTGTTTTAGTATTTTCATAATCATAGTTTTTTTGTTTCTTAGTGTTTAGTGCCCCTGCTTTGCTGAATAGGTCCTCCCCACCCCACCCCAGTACTAGGAGTTAAACCCAGGGGCATTCTCCCACTGAGCCACATCTCTTGCACATTTTATTTTTTATTTTTTATTTTTTTTTGCTACCATGCAACAAAACTTTATTAACATTTTGGACAGGCTCAGCTATTACTGAAACTGGTAATTTCTAAACTTAAATTGGGGCAAATGGCTACGTGCAGCATAATATTATCACTGTGCACCATGAATGCAGACAGAAGAATTAGCAGCCACCCCTCAGGCGCAGAACCAGGTGCAGGGTGGACTCCCGGATGTTGTAGTCAGAAAGAGTGCGGCCATCTTCCAGCTGCTTGCCT
>JAJEJO010005490.1:465630-475788 GCA_020662805.1 Glaucomys volans | reverse complement strand
GGATGTTGTAGTCAGAAAGAGTGCGGCCATCTTCCAGCTGCTTGCCTGCGAAGATGAGCCTCTGCTGGTCAAGGGGGATGCCTTCTTTATCCTGGATCTTGGCCTTCACGTTCTTGATGGTGTCACTAGTTTCCACCTCCAGGGTGATGGTCTTGCCAGTCAGGGTCTTCACAAAGATCTGCATTTTGACCTGTTATCGAACGCAGAGGCCTCCAACCACCAACCACCAACCACGTCGGCTAACTCATAGAGCACCGACCGCTACTCCACAAAGCCACTCACCACTTTTTATTTTTTATTTTGCCACAGGGTCTCACTACCTTGCTGAGGCTGGCCTTGAACTTGTGATCCTCCTGCCTCAGCATCCTGTACTTGGCTCTCCTGAATAGTTCTTTCTGTAGTTCAGGTAGTTCAGGATGTAATGAATAGCTTAATAACCAATGTAGGATGACAAGAAATACATTCATGGTTGTCTGTCTCCTTAACTTTCAGAGTTATCAAATGTTCACCCAGACAAATTCATTCTAAAGGAATTGATTCTAAAGAAATCTATATCAGTTCCTTTAGCATGGATTTGTCTGTGTGAATATGGCAGACCTGGTTTTGGTACTGGGATTGAACCCAGGGGCATGTAACCACTAAGCCCAAATTCCAGGCCGTTTTTATTTTTCATTTTGAGACAGGGTCTCACTAAGTTGCTTAGAGCCTCACTAAGTTGCTGAGGCTGGCTTTGAACTTGTGATCCTCTTGCCTTGGCCTCCCAAGTTGCTGGGATTACAGGTGTGTGCCAAGTTGCCTGGCCAGGAAGACCTTTTTTTATGGCTTGTTTTACTGATATTTCATTTGATCATACCTTAAAATCAACAACATTTTATTCAAAGACCCAAGTTCATTTAACTGGTTCTCAAATAAGTTGCCAAAATTTGGCTTTAAATAAAACATTATCACTATCTGGTGGTGAATAACAATAACTTTGGATATTGATTTGTGGCCTATAAAGTGCTTTCATATACATTTTCCCATTTATTGATGAAATAAGTCGAATTTAACCAGCCCATTTGTTCTGCTTTCTAGGAAACTCTAGGATGGCAATAGTATATTACTCTTCACCTTTACTTGTCCGATAAATGCTGATTGAAAGTAAAGTGTGAAGTGATCACTTGTTAGCAAGGAATAAAGAGAATATAAATTTCACAAATAAATGGATTTTGTTCTGCATAAATTCATAGTTCTGCAGAATTACCTATAAAGGAAATACCAAGCTGATTTCATAACACCTAAGATTATGGTATGCTCCTAAGTTTTTAAATACTGTGGAACATATGTGATGAAGTTAGAAGATCTAGTGCTAGGAAATCACCCTAGAGGTATTTGTTTAATTAAGCATGTGGATGGATATCATTATTTACTGCCTTTATACAAATGTCCTGGGTGCATTCTCCCTTCCTGTTCCCTCAAAAGGTAGGTAGGGGGCAATATCACTTGATGGTCCTCAGAGTGTTCTTAATCTACAGTTTCTTTGTCATCTTTGTCATCTTTGATTTCATCTTCCTTATTACTTTCCTGAATATTGTTATTAGTTCAGAGAAGTTCTCCTTTCATACCTATAGGAACTCTTCTAGCTTTCTGCAAAATTGTTTTACTCTTCTCACTCTGTCCCTGTTGCTTTCTTTCTCTTTATTCTTGTTCCTATTACAGATATTTCTAATAATTGAATTGGTACTCTGAATTAGGAACTGTGTTTGGTCCTGGGAATACAGTCATGAAAAGAGCAGTTGAATATGGCCCTTATCCTCATGCATCTTGTATCTAAGGGTAGGATTGAGAAAGAAGGGATAGATATCTGATAGGTAATTATGAATTATGAAGATGATTAGGAGCTGGGCTTGGTGGCAAATGCTTGTAATTCCACTACTCAGGAGGCTGAGGCAGGAGGATAGCAAGTTCAAGGCCAACCTGGGCAACTTAGACAGATCCTGTCTCAAAAATAAAAAAGGATGGGGATGTAGCTCAGTGGCAGAGCACTTGCCTAGCAGGTATGAGACTCTGATTTCACCCAGTTTAATCCAAAATAGGATAATTAGGATTGTCTGATGTCAAACAGCATAACCTCAATTTTCTTTCTTTTTCTTTCCCATTTGTACTTAGTTCTTGTTTCTTTCTTTCTGTGTAGATATTAAACTGATTTGAGCAAATGTTATACTTACTTTTAGTCAAAAGGCGAATTGAATGATTTAATTAGGATGAATTTAGAACAATTTTTTGAGGGAACTGGTGAGTATGTAATTTTGTTTGGGTTTCAGTGGGATAAAGCCATGTTTGCAGGTTAGGCATTGTCTGTCTTAGCATTACACTCAACAGTGCTTACTTTTGTGTTCTATAGCATAATATTTCTTCATATCATACCCCTGAAGAGAAAATTTTTATATTGTTGAAAATTAATTTTTCCTAGCAAAAAAATTAATTTCCTAGCAAAAATTAAGAGCTAAGAAATAATTTTTCCTAAAAGGAAGGGTTATACTTTCGAAAGCCAAAACCCATTACCTGAGATCTTTTGATACCCCTTTACCCTTAAGCAGTGTTTGCTCCCTTGGGAACAATATTGTTTCTTTTAGAATACGTATTATTTTAGACTTTGGTTTCATGTTTATAAGTGTTCTGGAAAGCAATTTAGAAGTGGAGTGGCTTTTTGGAAAGTTTTCAGTGTTTAGAATGGATTGAGGTCAGGGATATGGCTGCGTGGTACATGTAAGGGTCCTAGATTTGATTCTTAGAAAGTTATGATGGTTGTATAATGTTGGAAATGTATAATGATACCGATTGTATATTCAAAAATGGTTAAAATGGCTGACTCAGGATGCTGAGGCAGGAGGATTGCAAGTTCAAGACCAGCCTCAGCAATTTAGTGAGGCATACCTATAATCCCAGCGACTTGGGAGTGTGAGGCATGAAGATCACAAGTTTGAAGCAGTCTCAGCAATTTAGGGAGACCGTAGGTAATTTAGAGCCTGTTTTAAATAAAAAATAAAAAGGGCTGGGAATGTAGCTGAGTGGTAAATCATCTCTGGGTTTAATCTCTAGTACCAAAAAAATAAAAAATAAAAAAATAGACCAATAGAATTTAAGATAGATATTATAAGACATATAAAGTAGTTAGTTCTTTGTACTGACAGGTGATTTAGAAACTATCTGGATTTTACAGTTTTCCTTTGGGTGTACTTTTATGCATTTCTACAGCTACAACTTTAGTCCATTGTTGCCTCTTACCTGAAGGATGGCATTAGCCTTTTAATTAGTCATGTTTGCCCACATACCTTCCCCCACTCTCTGTAATGTATTACTCAGAAGACAGCCAGAGTGATCTTGCCATCCCATATACCTTTTCATATGAAAAATGTGAAACATAGAAATCTAGAAATTTGTATAATGAACATTTTTTGTACCCATCACCCATATTTGGTATAATTTTATTCACCTGTAATTCCATCCATTGCTACCTCTGCTACCTAGATTATTTTGAAGCATTTCCTGGGTACAGAGTGATCTTTTAAAAACTTGAATCATTAAACATTCCTACAATCCTCCTGAGGGTTCTCTTTACATTTAAAGTAAATTCTAAACTCTACATGACTCAAAGGCTTTGTGAGATTTGATCTTTGCTTCTCCAGCAGCACTTTGTGTGTACGTGTGTGTGTGTGTGCGCACGTGCATGTGTGTGTGCTGAGGATTGAACCCAGGACTGCTATTGTTCATGCTAAGCAAGTAAGCATACAGCAGCATCTTTTACCTTTTCTTCTTTCCAGTTATTCTGGAAGGTTTTGACTGCCTCAGCACTTTTTATATGTGTATTTCCTTTTGCTTGATATGTTTTATGTTTCTCCTTTCCTTGGCTCGGTTGCCTGCTTCTTATCTTTTTTGGTGTCATCTTTATTAAAGAGCTAATCCATGACAGTTTTACCAAAATGTTTTATCTTGCATTGGCAAAGGTGTTAGCAATTGGTGTATCCAGGTGAATGACGTATTAGTCTTTCAACTTTTCACTAGGTTTGAAATTATTGGGAAAAAAAGTTTGGGAAAAGAAATCCTTCCTTCCCCTTAAATACTATTTCTTCACTTTCCTTCTTTTTAAATTTGTTTCAAGTCTCCTTCCTTTCTCCCGTGATTATTAAATTGAGTGGGGAGAAGGAAAATGGGATCATCTGATTAAAGCTGAAAGTACTTGAACCATTGCCTCAAGTACTTCAAATTCCCTCTTCCAGGATGCTATTTGTAAATATACACTAGGAGTAACCTTTTAAAGACTGACTGCTAGGAGTGGCTCACTTTGTGCCACTCAGCAGCCTTTCCTCTCTATAAAGTAACATCTTACCTTCTCCTTCAGGAAGGATGAATTCACACACAGTGCTGCAGTTTTGCAGGGTCCTATTTCTCTTAATTCTGTTCTTTCTGAATTGCTGGTGTTTTCACCACTTCCGGCTCTGTTGATATTTGTAGTACATTGATTTGTACTTTATTTGTAGTAGGTACTGTTGGCATCAGGCCATTTTGCTGCCGCCAATATTCTGTCCCCCTCACACCACTACTTTACCACCCAGATCGTTAGCCCAGTAACCTCCCTCCTCGGCAGTCATTGGTCCAATTGCTACTAGCCTCGACATTCCAATACTTAAGAATGGCTCCCCGCCATTCACTCTTTCTCCCAGCCCTGAGAGTGGACATTCTGGCCCTCGGCAGCTCTCCCTCTCCCTGGCGCTCTCTCCCTCCCTCTGGCGCTCTCTCCCTTCCTCTCTCTCCTCCCCCTCTCTGCCTTCCCCTCCCTCCCTTTCTCTTTCTTCCTCTCCCCTCCCCTCCCCTCCCCTCCCCTCCCCTCCCCTCCCCTCCCCTCTCCTCCCCTCCCTTCTCCTCTCCTCTCCCCCTTCCCTTCCCTTCCCTTTCCTTCCCCCTCACCCCCTTGCCCCCTCTCCCCCTCTCCACGCTTAATAAAGTCTCTTGTGTGAGTTCCCGTGTCCGGAGTGGTTTTTCTGGGTGCTTTCAGGTACATTTTCCAGTTTTGGTTCTGAAAGAATCTGAGCCATATTTTGTGTGTTTACTTATGTGAGAAAAACAATATGATTCAAAATGGAACTCAGATACCTAAAATGGAGCAGCAGGTAACCCTTAGTTCATAGGTCTGCCTAATGGCTGTTCTTGAATCCCCCCCCCCCCCCTAAAGGTAATGAGCTGAGTGTAGTCATTTATATTACACTTAATCTGGAATCTGTGTACTGGACTTTTTCAGATTGTGGTCTAAGTTACAGTTCATAGTCTTGAGCCATTTCTTTGCTTTTCAGAAAACTAGGATGATTGATTAAATGAACTCTTTGAAGCCAGGGTATATGAATACATGACAGTGATTTCAGGATCAAGTGTCCTGTGGGACCAGTCTCATTATTCTAAAACTGCTCCCCCAACAGAGTTTCTAAAAAGCAGTAAGTAAAAGCTTATTGTAAGCGTGTCTTTCAATCACTGTATCTGAACTCAGTGTCCTTTTATCAATGACTTAGAAAAAAATCAAGCATTTTCCTAACTGTATATGCTTATAAGCTTAAAGAATTTAAATAAAAGGCTTTATTGGGGGTTGAGAACAATGACTTAAGTCATTATGAGCTGCTATAAATTTCTACTGTGCAAAAACCAAAACTGTAAGTAACTGATTAGAATTGCAGAAGCAGAAACAGTTTTAAGACTTCATGCTAGAAAGATGCTTAGAAAAATGTCAAAATATAAAACATTTCGGTGTAATTGGATCAGCAACATATATTCTAGGATTCTACTACTTTCTGCTGCTTTGTACCTACATCATGTTGGTAGGCCTTCATGAATTCATAAATGATGCCTTACCCTGACTTTTTCTTTCTACTTGGGAATCTTTTACCTCCTGAGGCCTTATGAATCCCTTAAAGGTTGTGTTTCAAGTCTATCATGTGAAAAAGTAGATATCTCAGTTCATTTGGAACAAAAATATATATTTTCAGAATGACTTGAAATTAGTTAATAAATCTTTAGAAGGAGTTAATAATTATCTAATATTCTGGAAATGTGATTGTTATAGAATATGTTCCATGGAATTTAGAACTTACTAGTGTTTTAGAAAATGATCATGTGATTTAAAAATATGATTGGTATTTTACAGCTGCCCTGTCCATTACCATAGCCATTTGTAATATGTGTCTATTTAAATTAAGAATAAGTGTAGTTAAAGCTTAATTTCTTATTTTCATTAGCCTTAATTTCAATATCTACATGTGGCTAAATGGCTTCTGTGTTGGAAAGTACAGATATAGAACATTTCCAACATCTTAGAACTATCTATTGAATAAACAGCTGCTTTAGAGACTACAAACTATGACAATTTTAAATTTAATAAATTATAATGTTGATTTTTAAAATTTATTTTTCTTCTTCTTTTTTGGTGCTGGTGACTGAAACCAGGACTTTGTGCATGCTAAGCATGTGCTGTATCACTGAGCTACACATCTAGCTCTAATTAATTAATTTTTGTGTGTGGGGGTGTGTGTGCCAGATTTGGAACCCAGGGGCACTTAACCACTAAGCCATACTTCCAGCTCTTTTTATTTTTTATTTTGAGACAGGGTCTCACTAAGGTGCCACGGTTGGTCTTGAACTTGGGAATTTCCTGCCTCAGTCTCCTGAGCTGCTGGGATTATAGCCATGTGCCACTGCACCGGCTCTAATTAATTTTTCTATCAAGTTTTTGCCTGTTTCTTACCAGTTAATGAATTCATTGCTACTGGTGCCCTTAAAGATCATCAACTTGCCAGTTCTTTTTATTGTTTTTTACTTTTTATTTTTGTACTGGAGTTTGAATTCAGGGACACCTCAACACTTGAACTATATCCCCAGTCTTTTTTATTTTTTGATTTGAAGCAGAGTCTTGCTAAGTTGGTAAGGCTGACCTCAAACTTGTGATACTCCTGCCTTACCCTTCCTGGTCTCTGGGATTGCACCAGGTGTGCACCACCTTGCCTGGCTTATCAGTTCTATTGTGAAGAGAAAATATAAATAAATCCAGTTAGTAAATTTTTACTTAAAATATGTACGCTAATTCTGTACTCTTTAGCATTATCCAGTACAGTATGTACTAGTCACATGTGACTCTTGGGTACTTGAAATGTGACCAGTAAAGAATGAGATGTGCTATAATTATAAAATAGGCAATGAATTCTGAATACTTAGCATAGAAAAGATTTTAAATATTTCAGTTTGAAAATAATTGATTATATGTTGAAATGATTTTGGTTATATAGTGTATAACCAAACATTTTGGTTATATAGTGTTCAATTAGTCATATTGTCAAAACCAAACATTTTGGTTATATAGTGTTCAATTAGTCATATTGTTAAAATTTTTAGGCTGGGTATGTAGCTCAGTGTAGAGTGCTTACCTAGCATGGGCAAGACCCTGCCTGGGCTTAATCCCCAACTCAGCCAAAAAAAAAAAAAAAAAGAAGAAAGAAAACCACATTATTTTCAGTTTCTTTTCACTTTTATGAATATGCTACCATAAAATTTAAAATTAAGTGATTCACCTTATATTTCTATTGGACAGTGCTATACAGAGGCCATATACTAATAAATCAAGAAATTAAATCCCCTCCCCAAATCAACTGTATTTTTGGAGATTGGTTGGTCACAATCTATCCATAGCTATTTTCTGAAGTGAGAAGTCATATGGTATCCTAGAAAAACTAGGAGCAAATACTGAGCAAGTCTGAAATGTAGGAAGGGAGATAATCAAGACCACTGGGTTTGGGGAAAAGGAGAAATTGAAAGTGACCATGATTTCCAAAAATCACAATAGAAATAAAAATAAAAATATTTTAGCTTTAAATAATGTTTTGCCATTTCAAAACTCAGTGAGATAGTCAACACAGCCTTTTAGCACTGATGGGGAAGTTTAGGTTCATTGCTTAACAGACATGACCTCTTGTATAAGTGGTAGGACTGAGAATTGAGTCTGTTCTTTTTTGATTCTTTCTCCTGTATCGTCATTGAAATCTATCTATTCAGTTACCTAAGCCAGTACTTCTGGTTTTCTTGACTTTTTCTCTATCCCTGCACAAGTCAATCACAAGGTTTAGTTTTTTTTATATGTTTTGTAATTACATGTATATTTGTGCCCATATATATTTGCATATACATGTTTAAAGAATATTATATGAATACTTTGGAGTATCTACAGTTCTGCTTAGTTTTTTTTCCCCATAAATAAACACATTTCTGTAATGTTATTTCAGTAACTACATAGCTATTACCAAGTGACTGTTTTGTAGGTGATTTAATTTATTAATTGGAAAATAATTTATTTTATGTTGAAATAATATTTTATTATTCAGTTTATTCATTGGAACTTTTAGATTGTTTCCAGTTATCCAGTTGCACAAACTCTAAATAGATAAATATTCTATAAAAAACTTATTTCACATTCAAATAGGAATGAATTCATAAAATTGAAAATGTCTGGATAAAAGTATTAATAAATAACATTATTTTTCCCGTATGATTTCAAATGTTTTTATCATGCTTTTGTTTTCTTTTTTCTTTCTTTTTTTAATTCATTATACAGGAATGGGATACAACTTTCATTTCTCTGGTTGTACATGAAGTAGAGTCATACCGTTTGTGTAATCATATACATACATAGGGGAATGATATTTGTCTCATTCCATTATCTTTTCTTTCCCCTTGCCCCCTCCCCACCCTGATTTCCCTCTACACAATCCAATGTTCCTCCATTCTTCCCTTAAACCCCCCGCCCCCCCATTATGTATCATCATTCACTTATCAGAGAAAACATTCAGCCTTTGGTTTTTTGGGATCAACTTATCACACTTAGCATGATATTCTCCAACTCCATCCATTTACCTGCAAATGGCATAATTTTATTCTTCTTTATGACTGAATAATAATCTTTTGTGTATATATACCACAGTATCTTTATCCGTTCATCAATTAAAGGGCATCTTGATTGTTTCCACAATCTAGGTTTGCGAACTGAACTGCTATAAACATTGATGTGATTGTGTCACTGTAGTGAACTGATTTTAAGTCCTTTGGGTATAGGCCCAAGATAGCTGGGTCAAATGGTGCTTCCACTCCCCGAGTTTTTGAAAGAATCTCCATACTTTCTTCCAGAGTGGCTGCACCAATTTGCACTCCCATCAGCAATGTATGAGTGTCCCTTTTTCCCCACATCCTCGCCAACACTTTTTGTTGCTTGTAGTCTTGATAATAGCCATTCTTATTGGGGTGAGATGATATCTTAGGGTAATTTTGATTTTTATTTCTCTTATTACTGGATATGTTGAACATTTTTTTATATATCTGTTGATTGTAAATCTTCTGTGAAGTGTCTGCTCATTTCCTTAGCCTGTTTATTGATTGGGTTATTTGTATTCTTGGTGTAAAGTTTTTTAAGGTCTTTATAAATTCTGGAGATTAGTGCTCTATCTGAAGTGCATGTGGTAAAGATTTTCTTCTACTCTGCAGGCTCCCTTTACATTGTTGATTGTTTCCTTTGCTGAGAAAAAGCTTTTTAGTTTGAATCCTTCCCATTTATTGATTCCTGCTTTTATTTCTTGTGCTTTGGGAGTCTTGGTATGGAAGTCTGGTCCTAAGCTGATATGATGAAGATTTGGGCTTACTTTTTCTTCTATTTGGTGCATGGTGTCTGATCTAATTCCTAGGTCTTAGATCCATTTTCAGTTGAGTTTTGTACAGGGTGAGAGATAGGGGTTTAATTTTATTTTATTGCATTTGGATTTCCAGCTAAAGATTGCTTTGGCTTTTCTGGGTGTCTTATTCTTCCAAATGAATTTCATGATTACTTTATCTATTTCTGTGAGGTATACTGTTGGGATTTTAATTGGAATTACATTGAATCTGAATAGTGCGTTTGGTAGTATGGCCATTTTGACAATATTAAATCTGCCTATCCAAGAATATGGGCGATCTTTCCATCTTCTAAGGTTTTCTTTAATTTCTTTCTTTAGTGTTCTGTAGTTTTCATTGTAAAGGTATTTCACCTCTTTTGTTAGATTGATTCCCAAGTATTTCATTTCATTTCATTTCATTTCATTTCATTTCATTTCATTTCAT
>JAJEJO010005490.1:445488-456787 GCA_020662805.1 Glaucomys volans | reverse complement strand
CACCTTCCTGAAGTCTATAACACAGTGGTCTTTAGTATATTCAGAGGCGTTATGTAGCCATCACCATTGTCTAATCCAGAACATTTCTAGCATTCCAAGAGAAAAATGAATTTTTTTTTAGCAGTCACTCTCCCCTGAGCACCTAAATACCATGAATATATTTTATGACTCTGTAAATTTTCTGTGCTGGCTTTTTAAAAAAATAAATAGGATAATGCAATATGTAGAACATTGATTTTGCTGTCCTTTACTTTACATTTACATTAATGGCATTTAGCATATTCAGTGTTGTATAGTCACCACTGCTTAGTTTCAGAGTGGTTTTCTCTCTAAAACGAAACACTGTATCTCTTAAGTACTCAGTCCCCTCTACCTCTTGCCCTGGCAGTGACTAATCTGCTTTTCCTTTAGATGGATTTGCTTCTCTGGATATTTCATATCAATGGAATTATATAATATACAGTCTTTTTTGTCTGACATCTTTCCCTTAACATGATTTTTTTTTTTTTCTACTAGAGATTGAACCAGGGAGACTTTACCACGGAGTTACATCCCCAGTCCTTTTTATGTTTTATTTTGAGACACGATCTTGCTGAGTTGCTAAGGGCCTCAGTGATTTGCTGAGGCTGACCTTGAACTTGAAATTTTCCTGGTTTAGCCTCCGAAGTTACTGGTGTTACAGCCATATGCCAGTTTTTTGGCAGTACTGGAGATTGAACCCAGGGCCTCACAAGATAGGCCAGTTCTCTACCATTGGCCTAATTGGCTACTGGACTAACTAGACATGCCTAGTGGAGGAGGCATGATGTTTTTAAGGTTCTGCCATGTTGTGGCATGTATTGGTACTTTGTTCCTTTTTATACCTGAATAATGTTCCATGTATGGATATACCAAATTTTATCTATTTATAAGTTTATGATATTTGGTTTGCTTGCATATTTTGGTCACTGAATAGTGATGCTGTTCAAATATTTGTTACAGATTTGGGGGGGTATACATGTGATTTCATTTCTTTTGAGTATATATTCAAGTTGGAAGTGCTGCATCCTATGATAATTCCATATTTAACTTTGAGAGGAATTGCCAGACTTTTCTGTGGTAAGTTCATCATTTTACATGTCTACCAAGACTATGCAAGTGTTCCTTTTCTACATTCTTCCTCAACAACGCATCTCTTTTTTAGTACTTGGAATTGAACTTGGGCGCTTTGCTGCTAAGCCACATCCCTAGTCTTTTTCATTTTTTATTTTGAGACAGGGTCTTGCTAAATTGCTGAGGATGAAGTTGTGATCCTCTTGTCTGCTTCCCAAGTTGCTGGGGTTATAGGTACGTGTCACCACACATGCCTGGCTACCAAGACATCTTTCTTTTTTTCTTTTTCTTTTTTTTTTTTTAATTTTGCTAATATCTTATTTTAAATGTTGATAGACCTTCTTATTCATTTATTTAAATGCGGTGCTGAGAATCGAACCCAGTGCCTCACACATGCTAGACTAGCGCTGTACCACTGAGCTACAACCCCAGCCCCCTTCATTTTTTTTTTTTTTTAATTATAATCGTCCTAATTGGTGTGAAGTGTCATTTTGATTTGCATTTCCCTAAAGACTGGTGATGTTGAGCATTCTTCCCATGTATTTTTTGACCTTTGTATATCTTCTTTGTTCTTGTCAATTTTTAAAAATATATTTAAATATATTTAGCTGTAGATGGACACAATACCTTTATTTTATTTATTTATTTATTATTGTAGTGCTGAGGATCAAACCCAGTACGTCACACATGCAGGCAAGTGCTCTACCACTGAGCCACAATCCCAGCCAATCTATTTTTAATTAAGAGCTCTTGTATTTTTTGTGTGCTAGAACCATACTAGACATATAATTTGCAAATACTTCATCCCAGTGTTTCCTTTTTGTTTTCTTGAAAGTGACATTTGAAAACACAAAAGTTTTTAATTTTGGTAAAGTCTCTTTTATCTATTTTTTTCTTTTGTGTTTGTGCTTTGGTGTCATATCAAAGAAACCCTTTCCTAACCAAGGTGAAATTTTGTTTTTTCTTTTTGTGGTGCTGGGGATTGAACCCATAGCATCATGCATGCTACCACTCAACTAAATTCCCCAACCCTTAGGGTGAAATATTTAACCTTAAATTTTGTTCTAAGAATTTTATAGTTCAAGTTTTTACATTTAGATCTGTGATCCATTTTGAGGTGATTTTTGCATATTCTGTGAGGTAGTGGTTTTATTTTGCATGTGGTTATCTATTTATGTCAGCACCATTTGTTGAAAAGTCTATTTTCTTCCATTAAATTGCTTTGACATCCTCTTGGGAAGACAATTGTCTAAAAATATGATGGTTTGTTTCTGAGATCTGTTTTATGCCATTGACTTATATGTCCATATTTTTGCTCAAATATACTGTGTTGTTTACTATAGTTTTGTAGTTAGTTTTAAATTGCTCATGTTTTCTAAGACTTTTTTTTCTATTATGCACCTTACTTTTCCACATAAATTTGAGGATCAGCTTGCCAGTTTTTGTAAAAATGTTGCTTTAGATTTATAGAGATTTAGTTGAATCTGTAGATATGGCATTTTACCATTCTAATGAAAGTAACTCCTGTAATTTGTGAACCTTGGCTGTTGTTCAGTTTAATTAGATCTTCTTTAGTTTCTTTAAAAAATGTTTTGTGAGCTGGATTGTGGCTCAGTGGTAATGTGCTTGCCTAGCATGTGTGAGGCACTGGGTTTGATTCTCAGCACCACATGTATTAAATGAATAAAATAAAAGTCCATCAACAACTTAAAAATATATATATAAAGCTGGGCGCGGTGGTACAGTGCGCCTGTAATCCCAGCACCTGGGAGGCTGAGGCAGGATGATTGTGAGTTCAAAGCCAGCCTCAGCAAGGGCGAGGTGCTAAGCAACTCAGTGAGACCCTGTCTCTAAATAAAATACAAAATAGGGCTGGAGATGTGGCTCAGTGGTCGAGTGCCCCTGGGTTCAAACCCTTGTTACCCTTCCCCCCCACAAAGAAATGTTATGTAATTTTCAGTTTGGTCTTATACATTTGTTGTCCCTCAATCACAAAGGAGTGGTTTTAGGACCTTAACTGATTGCAAAATCTAAGGATGCTCAAGTCTCTTAAATAAAATGGAATATTTGCCTATACCTGTAAATATCCTCCGGTAAACTTTAAATCATCTCTAGATTACTTATTATACTTTATATAAAGTAAGTGCTCTTTTTTTTTTTTTTTTTTTTTTTTTTTTTTTTTGCGGTGCTGGGGATTGAACCCAGGGCCTAGTGCATGTGAGGCAAGCACTCTGCCAACTGAGCTATATCCCCAGCCCAAAGTAAGTGCTCTTTAAGTAGTTGTTACACGATATTGTTTAGAGAGTAACTACAAGAGAAGAGAGGTCTGTACATGTTCAGTAGAGATGCAGTTTTTTTCCCCAAATATATTTTTTATTGGTTATGTTTAGTTATACATGACAGTACAATACATTTTGACAAAATTATACGAACAGGGAATATATCTTCTTCTAATTAGGACCCTATTCTTGTGGTTGTATGTGATGGTGGAATTCATTTGGGTGTTTTCATATATGTACATGGGAAAATTAGGTTAGATTCATTCTACTGTCTTTCCTATTCCTAGCCCCACTCTCTTCCCTTCATTACCCCTTGACTAATCTATTGAACTTCTCTTTTTCACTTACCTGTGCTTCATTGTGGTTCAGTTTCCACATATCAGAGAGAACATTCAACCTTTGGCTTTTTGGGACTGGCTTATTTCATTTAGCATGATGGTCTCTAGATTGATCCATTTACTGGCAAATGCCATAATTTCATTCTTTAAGGCTGAGTAATATTCCATTGTGTATATGTACCACATTTTCTTTATCCATTCATCTGTAGAAAAGCACCTATGTTGGCTCCATAGCTTAGCTACTGTGAATTGTGCTGCTATAAACATCGATGTGGCTGCATCATGTATGCTCATTTATTTATTTATTTTTAGTTGTTGATGGACCTTTATTTATTTATATGCAGTGCTGAGAATCCAGCGCAGTGCCTCTTACATGCTAGGCAAGCACTCTACCACTGAGCCACAACCCCAGGCACTGTAGTGTGCTGATTTTAAATCCCTTGGATATATGCTGAAGAGTGGGATAACTGGATCAAAGGGTTTTTCCATTCCTAGTTTTTTGAGGGCTCTCCATACTGCTTTCTAGAGTGGTTGTACCAATTTGCAGTCCCATCAACAATGTATGAGTGTACCTTTTCCCCACATTCTCTCCAAAATTTATTGTTGCTTGTGCTCTTGATCATTGCCATTGTGACTGGAATGAGATGAAATCTCAGTGTAGTTTTAATTTGCATTTCTCTTAATTGCTAGAGATAATGAACATTTTTTCATATATTTGTTGGCCATTTTTATTTCTTCTTTTGAGAAGAATCTGTTCAGTTTCTTTGCTCATTTATTGATTGGGTTGTTTGTTTATTTGGTGTTGTTTCTTAAGTTCTTTATATATCCTGGAAATTAATGCCCTATCTGAGGTGCAGATGGTAAAGATTTTCTCGCATTTTATAAGTTCTCTCTTCATACTCTTGATTGTTTCCTTTGCTGTGAATAAGCTTTTTAGTGTGATGCTATCCCATTTATTGATTTTTAAATTTTACTTCTTGTCCTTTAGGAGTCTTGTTAATAAGGAAGTCAGTTCCTGAGCCAATATGTTGAAGTGTTGGACCTACATTTTATTCTAGTATTACAGGGTTTATGGTCTAATTCCTAGGTCTTTGATCCACTTTGAGTTGAGTTTTGTGTAGGGTGAGAGAAGGGGTTAAATTTCATTCTATTACATATGGATTTCCAGTTTTCCCAGCACCATTTGTTGAAGAGGCTATTGCCACCCTGCCCCCCATTGTGTATGTTTTTGGCACCTTTATCTAGTGTGAGCTAACTCTATTATGTGAGTTTGCCTCTCTGTGTTCCAGTGGTGGTCTTGCATGTTTTATGCCAATACCATGCTGTTTTTGCTACTATAACTTTGTAGTATAATTTTTAAGGTCTGGTATTGTGATGCCTCCTACTTTGTTTTTATTGCTAAAGATTGCATGGGCTATTCTGGGCCTCTTACTTTTCCAAATGAATTTCATGACAACCTTTTTTCTATTTCTATGAAGAACATCTTTGGATTTTTTAAAAAATATTTTTTAGTGGTTGATGGATATGATATCTTTATTTATTTATTTTTATGTGGTGCTGAGAATCGAACCCAGTACCTCACACATGCAAGGCAAATGCTCTGCCAGTGAGCCACAATCCCAGGCTGCATCTTTGGATTTTTATGGGAATTGCATTGAATCTGTATTAGTGCTTTTGGAAGTATGGCCATTTTGACAATATTAATTCTGCCTATCCAAGAATATAGGAGGTCTTTTCATCTTCTAAGGTCTTCTTCAGTTTCTTTTTTCAATTTCTTTTTTTAACGTTCTGTAGTTTTCATTGTAGAGATCCTTTACCTCTTTCGTTAGGTTGATTCCTTAGTATTTTATTTTTTGAGGCTATTGTGAATGAAATGGTTTTCCTAATTTCTTTTTCACCTGATTCATAGGAGTGCACTTGATTTCTGGGTATTAATCATGTATCCTGCTACTTTGCTGAATTCATTTATGAGTTCTGGAAATTTACTGTGGGACTTTTTGGGTCTTCTAAATATTGAATTATGTCGTGGGCAAATAGGGATAATTTGAGCTCTTTTCCCCCCCTATTTGTATCCCTTTAATATCTTTCTTTTGTCTAATTGTTCTGGCTAGAGTTTCAAGGACTGTGTTGAATAGAAGTGGTGAAAGTGGACATTCCTGTCTTGTTCCTGTTTTTAGAGGGAATGCTTTTAGTTTTTCTGTTTAAATGATGTTGGCTTTGGGTTTGTTGTATATAACTTTTATAATGTTGAGGTATGTTCCTTCTAGTACTAGTTTTTCCAGTGTTCTAAACATGAATGGATGCTGTATTTTGTCAAATGCTTTTTCTGCATCTATTGAGATAATTCTGTGGTTCTTCAGGTCTGTTTATGGTGATGTATTACATTTATTGATTTCTGTACGTTGAACCAACTTTCCATCCCTGGGATGAAACCCACTTGACCATTTTAATGTGTTTTTCATGTGTACTGTTTTTTTTAATGTGTTTTTGTATGTGATTTGCTAGTTTTTTATTAAGAATTTTTCCATCTATGTTCATCATGGATATCCATCTAAAGTTTTCTTTCCTTGATGTGTCTTTATTGGGTTTTAGTATCAGGGTTATACTAGTCTCATAGAATATGTTTTGAAGAGTTCCTTCTTTTCCGATTTCCTGTAGTAATTTGAGGAAGATCGATATTAATTCTTTAAAGACCTGGTAGAACTTGGCCTGGAGTTCTTGGACTTTTCTTTGTTGGTACGCTTTTGATGGCTTCTTTAATTTCATTACATGAAATTGATCTGTTTAAATTTTCTATATCATCCTCCTCATTCAATTTGGGTAGGTCATATGTTTATACAAATTTATCAATATCTTCAAGGTTTTCTAGCTTATTGGAGTATAAATTTTCAAAATAGTTCCTGATTATCAACTGTATTTCAGTAGTGTCTGGTGATATTTTCATTTTCATCATGGGTTTTAACAATTTGAATTTTTTCTCTCTTAATTAACTTGGCTAAGGGCTTATCAATTTTGCTTATTTTTTCAAAGAACCATCTGTGGGGGTTTCAGCCACGTCCAGCGTGGATGAGGAAAGGGTAAACTGCTGGAGGACAGCATGCTGGCAATAAATCAGTTAATTACCAATAAACTTGTCTATTCAATAAACGCACAAGAACCAATACTCTTTTCAAATGGGAGGGGGCATGATGAATTGGGCCATACCAGATCTGGCCTCTAACAAGATGAAGTAACCCACCTCTCCTTTATTTTATAGTCACAGAGGTAAAGGGGGCCAAGAATGGGAGGGTCTTTTTCTGTGATGAAGAGGATCGAGTTGGAGTTAGGGGAGCAATTTGCTCAGGGAAATTAGCATATCCCCAGATGGTAAACCACTCTCACACAGGGCCACCTACTCCCCAGTAATCTGGAACAGTCTCTATGGCTGCCAGTTCCTGGGAGTCAGGCCTCTGTGTCCCATGGCTCAGCCATGTCTGATTCTGCTAGATATGGATGGCTCCCCACAACTATCATTTTGTTTTCAGATTTTGTTTTGTTTGAGATTTTAAAAAATCTCAATTTCAGTGCTTTCGGCTCTGATTTTAATTATTTCCTGTCTTCTATTGATTTGGGTGTTCATTTTTTCTTCTTTTTCTAGGGCCTTGATATGAATTGTTAGATTATTTATTTGGTTTCTTTCTATTCTTTTAATGAACTAGCCCAATGCTATCAGCTTTCCTCTTTTCCTCTTAGAACCATCTTCATTGTTTCCCAGAGGTGTTTTTTTTTTTTTTTTTTTTTTTTTTTTTGTGGGTACCAGGGATTGAACTACTCAGGGGCACTTGACCACTGAGCCACATCTCCAGTCCTATTTTGTATTTTAGTTAGAGACAGGGTCTCATTGAGTTGCTTAGTGCCTTTCTTTTGCTGAGTCTGGGTTTGAACTTGCAGTCCTCCTGCCTTAGCCTCCTGAGCTGCTGGGATTACAGGCGTGTACCACTGCACCTGGCCCAGAGATCTTCATAGACATATCACTATTCTCATTTACTTCTAAGTATTTTTTTAATTTTACCCCTGATTTCTTCTACTATCCATTCATCATTCAGTAGTGAATTATTTAGTCTCCAGGTGTTAAAGTAGTGTCTACTTTTTGTCTTATCATTGATTTCTAATTTCATTCCATTACAATCCAATAGAATGCAGGGTATTCTCTCTCTCTCTCTCTCTCTCTCTCTCTCTCTCTCTCTCTCTCTCTCTTTCTCTTTTACTTTGTGACCTAAAATATAGTCTATTTTGAAACATTTTCCATGTTCTGCTGAGAAGGTGATGGATGAAATAATATGTCTATTGAGTCTAGATTATTAATTGTATTTTTTAGTTCTGTAGCTTATTTATTTAGTTTTTGTTTTGTTGAGAGAGACATGTTAAGGTCACCCAGTGTTCTTGTGTTGTGGTTTATTTGATTCTTGATATTGAAAAGGATTTTTTGATGTATGTAGATGCTCCATTATTTGGGGCATAAATATTTATGACTTATTTCTTGTTTTATGATTCCCTTCAATAGTGTGAAACTGCCTTCTTTGTCTCTTCTGATGAACATTGAAGTCCACTTTATCAGAAATGAGAATAGCAATCCCTGCTTGTTTTCAAGATCCATGTGAATGATGGTTTTTCACATCCTTTCACCTTCAGTCTATGGATGTCTTGGAGATAGCATATTGGGTCTTCTTTTTTAATCCAATCTGCAAACCTATATCTTTGGTTTATGAGTGCAGACCATTCACATTCAATGTTATTATCAAGAGATGCTTTTTATTTCCTGCTATTTTGATTTGTCTCTAGTTTTTAACTTGAATTATATTCTTCTTGGATTGACTATTAATCTAGTGTAGCTTCACCTTCTGCTGGTTTTCCTTTTTATTCTCCATTCTTCTTTATGAATTAAGTATGTTTTGTATTGCCAACGTTCTATGTGAATTGTTTTAACTTTGGTTCATCATGGAAGATTTTTACTTCATCTTTAAATCTGAAGCTTAATTTTGCTGGATATAGTATCCTTGGTTGGCATCCATTTTCTTTCGGAGCTTGGTATATATATATTATTGCAAGACCTCCTCGCTTTTAGGATCTTGACTGAAAAATCAGCTAAGTCCAGATTGGTTTACCTCTAAATGTAACCAGTTGTTTGTCTCTATGCACTTCTCAAATTCCATCCTTTTCCTGTATGTTAGGCATTTCCATAACAATATCTTGGAGTGGATCTGTTTTAATTTTGTATATTTGAAGTCTTGCATGCCTCCTGTATTTGATTTTCCATTTCATTCTGAAAGTTTGGGGAATTTTCTGATATCCTTTCACTCAAAAGATTTTGCATTCCTTTGGTTTGTATTTCAGTGCCTTCATCTATCCCAATGCATGTTAAATTGGGCCTTTTCATGTTATTCCATATTTCTTGAAAAATTGTTTCATTATCTCTTTTTTTTCTTTTTTTTTTTTTGCGGTGCTGAGGATTGAACCCAGGGCCTTGTGCTTGCGAGGCAGGCACTCTACCAACTGAGCTATATCCCCAGCCCTCATTATCTCTCTCTTTTTTTTTTTTTTTTTTTTTTTTTTGCGGTGCTGGGGATTTGAACCCAGGGCCTGATGCTTCCAAGGCAAGCACTCTACCAACTGACCTCATTATCTCTTAACATCTTTTCTTTAAGGGTAGCTTTGTTTTCAAGATTATATATTTTGTCTTTATTTTGAAACTGTCTTCCAAGTGGTTTAGTCTGGTGATGATGCTTTCCATTCAGTGCTTTCCACTGAATTTTTTATTTGGGTTATTGATTCCTTCGTTTTGAGGATTTATCATTGATTCTTCTTTGGAAAAGAATCTCTTTCTCTTTTATTGATGTGATCTTTCACTTCTTGTATTTTCTCTGATTTCACTCCCTAATGTCATCTTTTGCCTTATAGATCAGTTTAACTGTGAACTTTCTAAATTCTGTTTCCTCCACTGTGGTGTTAGTGGAGTCTGTTGTTGAGGTATTGTGTGTTGTCTGGGATGGTTTCTTCCCTTGCTTTTTCATGTTGTTTTTGTTTCTACCCATGTATCTGGATGGATCTGAAACTGCAGGGTTTCTCTCCTGAGAGTTTTATTGTCCCTGTATGTTTCTAGTACCTCACTGATTAGGGGGAGCCCAATAAAGCAACAACCTGTGCAAACAATATATAGCAATAGACTAGGTACTTGGTTTCTGTTATGACGAAAGAAAGGGATAGGAGGGTAGAAAAGTGTTTGCAATTTCAAAGGGTGAATAGGGCAAATGCAGTGGTGAAGGAGGATGTATTGGTTATGAGGGGGGAGGAGACAAAATAGGAATAAAAATTTAAAGACAGAGTGAAAGAGAGAATAGTGGAATTTGACTAATTCCACTAAATTCCATTTGACTAAAGAAAAGAGGGAAAGGAGTGAAATATTGTAGTGGAAAAGACAATGCAAAACAGAATCAAAATACATTAATCAAAAATCTTACTCTCAAAGAATAGAGCAAGGAAAAATAACTACCTTCCCCTCTCCCCACAAAAAAGGCTAAAAATGAAAGTCAGAAACAAATATGTATAAATGTCCTTAAGTCAGTCCATACACATTCAAAAGAAAAAAAGTGAAAAATCTTGGTGAGAAGTTAAGGAGTTTTTTCCATTATGATGGTGGACAGAATAGTCAGTGAGAATGTATTTGCTATCTGTGCCCAAATGATTTTCTTTTTGTTTCTTCTTGAGGTATGAACTGAGCATGGAAGTACAGGGCTGTTGAATCCGTCCTTTTTACTGTATTGTTCACGGAGTTGTGAGTTGACCTTTTAAGACCTCAGCTTTTCTAGGGGCTGGGGTTGTGGCTCAGTGGTAGAGCCCTTGCCTGGCATGTTTGAGGCACTGGGTTTGATTCTCAGCACTACAAATAAATAAATGAATAAAAAGTAAAGGTCTATCAACATCTAAAAAAATATTTTTAAAGAAAGAGCAGTAAGATGATCCTTGTAGTGATGGAAATAGTCTGCATTAAAAAAAAAAAAAGATTTCTCAGCTTTTCTTCTTGGCTGATTTGTGGTGGGGTGTGATGGGAAGAGCTTTTAGCTCCACTACCAGGGTGTGTTTCCTGGTGGATTCTGTCAGAGTTCCCTTAGGTGAGGTTCCCAGGTATCGGGCCTAGATTTAGTGAGGTTCCAGGTATGTGGTGAGTTGTCTGGTGGTATTGAATCAACATACCTCTCCAAACATTTTTGATCTTTGTTTGGTTGAATGTGTATATACAAAACCCATGAATATGGATGGCCGACTAGAATTATTTCTTTTTTAAACACATTTCTTAGCTTTTTTGTTTGTTTGTTTTTGCTGTTATAACTAGAGTTGCTTTTTAAATTTTTTGGTCTTGTACCTGGATTGAACTCGGGGCACTTGACCCCTGAGCCACATCCCCAGCCCTATTTGGTATTTTATTTAGAGACAGTTTCACTGAGTTGCTTTGTGCCTCGATTTTGCTGAGGTTGGCTTTGAACTCGTGATCCTCCTGCCTCAGCCGCCTTTTTTTTTTTTTTTTTGAACCAGGGGTTGAACTCAGGGACACTC
>JAJEJO010005490.1:425295-445388 GCA_020662805.1 Glaucomys volans | reverse complement strand
TTGTATTTTATTTAGAGACAGGGTCTCACTGAGTTGCTTTGGGCCTCGCTAAGTTGCTGAGGCTGGCTTTGAACTTGCGATCCTCCTGACTCAGCCTCCCAAGTCGCTTGGATTATAGGCGTGCGCCACCATGCCCGGCCTGCCTCAGCCTTCTGAGCTGCTGGAATTACAGGCTTGCGCCATTGTGCCTGGTTTGGAATTGTTTTCTTTATTTCATTTTCTGATCATTTAATGCTTGTGGATAGAAATAAGATTAATTTGTTTATGTTGACTATTATATCTTACCACTTTGTCAAACTTGTATATTAACTCAGATAGTTTGTGTATTTCTTAAGATTTTCTACATATAGTAATTGATCTGCATATCTACTTTACTTCCCCTTTTCTAGTTGAATGCCTTTTATTTTTTATGTAATTACTCTCACTGTAACCTCTGCTACAGTACTGAATAGAAGTGGTGAGGGTGGATCCTCTTGTTAACTTGTTTTTGATCTGAGGGAAAAAACCTTTAGGCTTTCAATATTTAGTATAAGGTTAGGTATGGATTATTCACAGATGCCTTTTATTGAATTGAGGACGTTCCCCCCCTTTTTTTTTTTTCTTTTGCGGTGCTGGGGTTTGAACTCAGGACCTTCTGCTTGCAAGGCAAGCACTCTGCCAACTGAGCTATATCCCCAGCCCAAGGACATTCCTTTTATTCCTAGCTGATAGAGTATTTTTATCATGAAAATGTTTGATTTTTGTTTTGCAGTTTTCCTATTGAGATAACTTTGTTTTTTGTTTTTTGTTTTTTGTCTTGTATTCTATTTATATGGTGTATTACATTGATTGATTTTCATGTTGAACCAACCTTGCAATTCTGTGATCAGTTCCACTTGGTTATGGTGTATAATCCTTTAAATATCTTTTTAGATTTTTTTGCTAGTTTGTTGTTTAAATTTTTTGTTTCTGTTTCCATTAGACATGTATTTTGTGATGTCTTTGTCTGGTTTTGGTATTGGATAATATTTTTATCATGGAATACTGACCTCAGAATGAGTTGTGAAGTGTTCAATATTTTTCAAATGTGTTTGTGAAGTATTAGTGTTTATCCATTAATAGAATTTAGTAATGAATCCAGGATTTGGGCTTTTCTTTATAAGAAATTTTTTGTTTACTCAGTCTCTTTACCCAGCTGATGATGACACCTATCTTCATCCTGAATCTTCCTAGTTCCTAGATTTAAGGCCAGTGCATTTAACTATATATTGAATATCTCTATTCAAAAAATGCTGATGAATCTGTTTTAGAGCTTAAACCACTGTAACAAAGAGACCACAAATGTAATTGCTGAAATAAGCAGTAAATTTATTACTCGCTGTTGTAATAATCTAATTGGTCTAGACTCTTGAGGCAACTTTGTTCTATGATGGTTTTTGTAGGATACAGTTTCCATTTAATTTTTCTGCTTTAAGTCTTCTGCTTTTCTTTGTGGTGGAATGTGCTTCTGCTGCAGGCTGGGGAAAGATATTCCAGGGCAGGCAATTTCCTTTTAAAAAGTAAATGAGAAAAAAAAAAAAAAGAAGTAAATGAGAAGCTAGGCATAGTGGCACATACCTGTAATCCCAGCAATTCAGGAGACTGAGGCAGACGATCGTAAGTTCGAGGTCAGCCTTGGCAATTCAATGGGACTGTTCTCAAAACACAAAACAGGAATAGGACTGTGGTCATTGGTCAGTGATAGAGTGCCCCTGGGTTTCATTTCCAGTAGCAAAAATAGAAGTAAAGTAGACGTTACACATCTTACTTCTTGCACTGTTCCTTTGGGAAAATGGCATCCTTAGCTGTGTGGTCATAAGCTCTGGAATAAGAGATGTTAGAGGGAGAACAGATTGGTATGGGAGAACTACAGATTTGGTTATTCTTCATGGTATACATACTGTACTTCATACTGGTGCATTTAGGCATGGCCACGTAACTTGGTTTTAGCCAGTGAAATACATGGAAAATTGCCATATTAAACTTGGATGCTTGAAGCTTTAAAAAGGAGCAGTACATTTTCCATGTTTTCTGTTCCCTTTCCATAGTGACTGGTAGTTTTGTGGGTAGAGGCTACTCATCTTGGAATGAACATGATATACAGTATAGCCAATTCCAATCTGTCATCAACATATAGTATGACCAGAAATAAATGTTTGTGACTATAAACCAGAACTTGGCAGACTTTCCCCCAAAGGGCTAGATAGCAGATATTTTAGGCTTATGATTCTTTGAGTCTCTGTCACAACTATTCAAATTTGCTGCTGTTTGGTGAAATCACTTACAGATAATAGCTGAATAAAACAAATGTGTATGGTGGTGTTCCAATAAAATTTAATTACAAAAGCAAGCAGTCTTTGGACAACTTTGCTGACCATTGGTATGAACAATTGAGATTTATAACTTAGAATAACCTGATACTCCTATTTAAGTAGTACTAACATTTATCTAAGCCCAAAATATAAGTATCACCTTTGAATCCATTTTCATTTGTTAAATTGTATTCCCTTTCTGTCCTTCTGAGCTCTTCATTAAACTGATGAATGATGTGAAGACCCAAAGAGAAATACTTATTCTTGGCCTTGTATCCAAACTGGTAAAAGAGCCAGCCAGAACTGAGATAGACTTCTTGTTACTTTTCTATTCTTTTTTTTTTTTTTTTATAACAGTATTTATTATTTCTTGTATTGGTAAATAGTACTGCCATCTACCATAACCATCTAATCAATCATTAAAATAGAAACCTGCTGGTCCTCCTACAGTTCTCTTGCCCTTTACATAGAGTAAATCCTTCATCCCTGATTGATTTGGCTTCCTTAGGAACCTCTCAATTCAGTGAACTCTGTCATCACTGACTGTGTCCTAATTGGTGCAGTGTCTCTCATTTATATTATTGTGGGAGCCTCCAGATTGTTTTCCTTCAGTCTATTCACCACAGTTATTTGCAAACTAAAAGAATAATCCTTCTCTTCCTTTTCCTTTTCTTCTCTCCAGTACTGGGGATTAGGTCCAGCTACAGTCCCCAGCCCTTTTTGATTTTTTAATTTTGAGACAGGGTCTTGCTAAGTTGCAAGCTGTCCTCAAACTTGTAATCTTCATGTCTCAGCCTCAGGTAGCTGGGATAACAGGTTGTGCCACTGTACCTGGCTTGGAAAACAATTCTTTTAAACAGGGAACAAAATTATTGATGGTGTGGCTAGGGGTGTAGCTTGGTGGTAGAGTATGTACTTCGCAGCGTAAGGCCCTGAGTTCAGGGCCCGCAACTTCTTGCCCCCATTGTTGGTGTGATGATCCTTGCCTTTTTCTTTAGGTTCATTGCTTTCTACTTCTAGCAACTTCATCAGTACATAATGTGTTCTATTTTCCCAAACTATTTTTGATTTCCAGAATGGACATGCTGTTTCTGACTCCTTGCTTATTTGTATTTGACTCTAGAGTAAGCCTTGCTCTTGAGTTTTCTATCATTCTCTTAACATATCACCTTATTTATTTCCTTCAGTAGTATTTTTCACTGTCTAAAATAATAATTGCTTTTAAAATCTGTTACCTTCACAAGAATCTGTGAGGGCAAGGATTTTTGTCAGTCTCTAAAATATTTTTAGCACCTAACCATTGCCTCACACATAGCTGTCTTTCAGTAAATATTTATTGACTGTGTAAAGGATAAACAAATCCCTAGAATATTTTACTTGAAGAATCTCTTTGTACCAGCTACAATACATAAAATAATGTGTACTGTTTTGCAGTTATTCCTATATCTGTCCCAATGGCACATACTTACACACTAAAGTGTTAAGTTCTCTGAGATTAGGGAGGTATACATATTCATCAACATTTTGCCACTTGACACTATGCAAGCCCATACTAGGTGCTCAAATGTGTTAAATTCATGCTTTAATCAGATGTCAGTTTTTAGTACCATGATTTCTTAGGTTCTGCTATGAGTAAAATAGATTTATTTCATAGATACTTTTCCTTACTTTGTTGCCTGCAAAATTTTAAAATATTTTAACAAATCTTATTAGTTGTCCCTATTGTTGAGATCAGAAAGGGTAAAGTTGACAGATGTACACTGCTTATAATTATGTCTTACACACCTCCTTAGATTAACTTGTTGAGAGCCAGACTCAGCTCTTGGATTCCTTTCTTTTGGAGGACCTTGTAATGATACTAACGGAATGAGGTTCGAAAAGGTTTCCCACATCCTTAGTTTTTTGGTTGATCATAAAAAATGTAAAGTGCATAGATAAATAAAGTCTATATTCTTAACACTCAGAATTAATGATTTTCTGTTTCATTAGTGGTTTTCATATTTTTCCTAACTCAATTTTGGGAAATGCTTTTCATCACATTTTAAGTCTGCCTTCTATTTATCATTTTTGGACATATACTCCAGATTTTAGTCATAATAGTGAATGTGTGTGTGTTTGTGTGTGTGTTTGTGTATAAAGTCTTTTTTCTTTAGTTTTTTCATTTATTTTTAGTTATGTGAAATCTTTTTTTTTTTTCTTTTAGCATTGGTGATGGAACTGAGGTGAGGTTCATATTAAACATGCACTCTACATGTGTGTAATTTTTTAAATGAATAAAGCACTTTCATGTGCCCAGAAATCAATTTTATTTCCCAACATTTAAGTAATTTGTTAGGGTTTATAGACCATACAGCAAAACCTCTGTGTCATACTGATCATTTTATGCTCTCATCAAGTGTTTATCTAATTTATTTATTTATTTATTTGTGCACAAATGGGGTACAACTTTTCATTTCTATGCTTGTACACAATGTAGATTCACACGATTCATGTAATTTTACATATACATAGTTGTCAACTTCGATTTTGTCATGCCAGGGCTTCTATAACAACATGCTTCAGGGTTGTAGCTTAAGCAACAGAAATTTGTATTATCACAGTTTCAGAGTCCATAAGTCTAAGATCAGAGTTTGGTAAATTTGGTCTTCTTAAGGGCTTTCTTATTAGCTTGCAGTTGACTCCCTTCTTGCTATATCTTTACATATCTTTACAGTTTTTCTCTGTGCATGTGAGAAGGAGAAATTAATGTGTCTGGTTGCTCTTCTTCTTCCTACAAAGACAGAAATCTTATTGGATCAGTGCCTATGGTATGACCTCATTTAACCTTAGTTATTTCCTTAAAGACCCTATTTCCATTGACCATCACATTGGGGGTTGGGCCTCTAACAAATGAATTTCAAGAAAACATAATTCAGTCTCTAACAATCTATTTCTATAGAAATTCTAGAAGATAGCTTAAAATAGTCCATTTAAACATAACATTCAACCATATATGTGGTTAAGTTAGATCTACAAGTGCTAGCTTAGGGCTAGCAGATTTTCATCCACCTATTTAGCAAATATTTTTGGATGACCTATAAAGGGTTCAAGTACAATGCTATAGGCATTTGGGAGGTTAGTAAAACAGGAAAATAATTAACAATAAGAAAATAGAAGAAGAGAAAAAGTAGATACACAAATAAATATAATGTTAGAGTGAATGTAATGTAGCATGGTATCTGGAATAAACTAATTGGGATTATGCAAATATACTTAAATTTTCTCATCTTTTCAGTGTTTATGGTAATGATTATAATTAAGAAATGATAGGTTAAATACTGATCTCTATCTTCTAAAAAATAAAGCTTAGGAAAACAGAGTGAAGAAAATAAGTGGCCCAAGGTGTTAAGGTAGGAAACGTTCCGGGCAAAAGAATACTTAGAAGTGATCACTCAGTGATTTTTATAGAGTGCCTTTAGAATAGCCAATACAAGTTGTACGATAGGCAGAATTTTGAGTGTTAGAGTCTTTACTCCCTAGTGTTACAATCATGATGTGTTACGGGTCCTAGAGTTTGGACTTGGAATGTGCCTCAGAAGCCCATGTGTTAAAAGCTTGACGTCAATTTTGGCTCTATGTGGAGGTGGTAGAAACTTCAGAGGTAGGACTTACTGGTTGAACATCCTTCATTCATTGGGAACATGTCTTTGAAGGAAATTGTGGGACTCTGATCCCTTTTCTGTCTGTTGCTTCCTGGCATGAAATGAGTGCTTTTGATCCACCACCCACTCCTGCCAAGCTGTACTGCCTTACCATAGACCCAGAAGCAACAGGACCAATTGACCTTGGACTGGAACCTCCTAAACTATGAGCCAAAATAGAACTTTTCATTTTTTTTTTGGAACCAGGGATTGAACTCAGGGACAATCGGTCACTGAGTCACATCCCCAGCCCTATTTTGTATTTTATTTAGAGACAGGATCTCACTGAGTTGCTTAGGGCCTCGCTAAGTTGCTGAGGCTGGCTTTGAACTCGCGATTCTCCTGACTCAGCCTCCCAAGTCGCTTGGATTACAGGCGTGCGCCACCACGCCCGGCTGAAACTTTTCTTTTTATAAGGTGATTTCCCCAGGCATTTGTTACAGTAATGGAAAGCCAACTAACACACATGATCAACATGGCTTTGTGTAGATATAATTACATTTATTTATCAATTGATTTGGGGGAGTACTGAGGATTGAATCCAGGGGGCTTAATCACTGAGCTACATCCCCAAGCACTCCCGCCCCCATTTTTGTAGTTGCAGATGGACAGTGTGCCTTTACTTTATTTATTTTTATGGAGTGCTAAAAACCCAGTGCCTCACACATGCTAGGCAAGTGCTCTGCCACTGAGCTACAGCCCCAGCCCCCTGCAGCCCTTATTAACATTTTATTTAGATATAGTGCCTGGCTGAGTTGCTTAGGGTCTCACTAAGATGTTGAGGCTGGCTTTGCACTTGGAATCCTCCTGCCTCAGCCTCCCTATCTGCTGGGATTATAGGCATCTGCCACCATGCCTGACTAATCAGTTGATCTTATCATTGGGTGATTATGTTGGATAATCCTCATGGACCTGCTGAGCCCTTAAAAGCAGAAGAGGCTGTCAGAAAGAGAAGTCAGAGATTTGAAGCCTGAGAGGGACATTGTTGGGGGCTTAAAGATGGAGGAGGTACATGGAAAGTATGAGAAGGAAGTGGTTTCTTTCATTAATTTGAATGCACTTGAAAGTGGATTTTTGCCCAGCACCTTCAGAAATGATCTCAGCCCTGCCAACATCTTGAAATCAGTTTTGTGTGTGTAAGGGGAGAACCCAGTTGAACTTAGTTGTGACTATACTTTTGACCTACAGAACCCGAAATAATAATTAGGTGGTTTTTGTTGTTTTCTTTTTTAAGACAGTGGGACAGGGTCTCACTCTGTTGCCCACACTGGCCTCAAATTGCTGGGCTCAAGTGATCCTCCTGCTTTAACCTCCCGGGTACCACTATGCCTCACTTAAATGATTGTTGTTTTAAAATGCTTTATTTGTGATAATTTGGTACATTTGTGGTAATTTGGTATGCAGCAATGGAAAATGGATACAGACGACTTCCATTAATAAGGGGTTCATAATGTGAAGAGAAAATAACCAATGGTTGGAAGTTTTTAAAAATTCCTTATAAAAAGGCATTTTCCCTCTTTTTATCAAAGACTTTTCTTTTCCTGGAAAAACCATAATTCGAGTAAAAAGTTCACAGATTAGTACATTTAATTTTTTACTCTAAACCTAATTTGATATTAAACAAATTTACTCTTTGGTACCAAATCACATAGTACATGATTAGCTAGACAGAGAGTTTGGGTGTTGGAAAATCGGAGTTCCATTCTGTGCTTTTTAGCTCTCTTGACCTTAGCAAAGTTTACCTTGTCTGAATCTGAATTACTTCATCTATAAAACTGAGTAACTATCATTTATCTTGAAGGGTTATCAGAATTTAATGAAATAATATGAAATATATTTGATAGTGTCTGATGCACTGACTTCAAGTATAAAGAGTAATTGAAGGTAATATAATTTTGAAGATACTGTAAAGCTTAGATTGTTACCTAATTGTTAGGGCATATAAAAGGTACTATTAAGGTAGTTAATAGGAGCCCTGATGCCATAAAAGCTGTACAAATATTTCTTGGAATAATAAGTTGTTATTAATTTTGGAAGGGAAAAATCATGACAATGTGAAATGTGAGGATAGTATATGCTCAGCATTGGAAGGGTTTGTTCCTTAATAACTGCAGAAAATCCAAGTTGATTGATTGCATTAGGCTACTTCATTCTCCATTTTATGCTCTTGCACACAGTCCTTTCTTAGGAAACCAAGGAGGAAGTTCCCCTATGTACAGTTCTCAACTACAGTTTAAATCCACATGTTGATATCTTCATTTTACAGATAGGGAACCATATTGGCCTTTCTGATAATCTTCCTTTCTCTCCAGAATTCATGAGAGCTGGGCCTTTTCTGCCTTATTCACTGTTAAATACATATCAGAGGTCCCTGAATTATGACCTGCTGACAATTTTTATAAGGCTCGTGAGATAAGAATAATATATTTTACAGATGTTCATTTACAATCTATTCATTAAAAGGGAACACTTTGAATTCTAATTAAGTCAACTATTATCCATCCCCCAAATAATTCCATTCTGTTACATTTGCTTACAAAATATGTATTCATGTGGTATGTTGCAAATATATTATAAACAATATATATGTGTTAGCTAACTGGTGTAGCATATATAATGTAATATGTTTTTGTTTTGTTTTTTTGTTTTTTTGCTGTTCTGAGAATTGATCCCTGCACTTGGAGCATGTTTGGCAAACACTCTGCCACTGAGCTACATCCTGTCCCTTGATACATTTCATCAGGAAGATAATTCTGGCAAGCCAGGTGTGATGGTGTACGCCTGTTACCCCAGCTACTCAGGAGGCTGAGGCAGAAGTTGTGCTTGAGCCCACAAGTTCAGGAATAGTCTGGGCATAGTGAGAACTCATTTCAAAACAAAAACAAAACAAACAAAATCAAAACAATAATAAAATTGGAAATGATTTCTTTTTTTTTTTTGCGGTGCTGGGGATTGAATCCAGGGCCTTGTGCTTGTGAGGCAAGCACTGTACCAACTGAGCTATATCCCCAGCCTTTTCTTTTCTTTTCTTTTCTTTTTTCTTTTCTTTTTTCTTTTCTTTTCTTTTTTGGAACCGGGGATTGAACTCAGGGGCACTTGCCCACTGAACCACATTCCCAGACCTATTTTGTATTTTATTTAGAGACAGTTTCACTGAGTTGCTTAGCGCCTTGCCCTTGTTGAGGCTGGCTTTGAACTCGTGATCTTCCTGCCTCAGCCTCCCGAGCCACTGGGATTATAGGCATGTCACCACGCCCGGCCCAATTTCATTCTTTTCTAGCCTATTTTACACATTTGATCCATGATATGTTCATGGTACATTCTGAGCCCAAGACAAGATTCAGACATTGTCCTAAAGCCTTCCTGTCCCACTGCTTCTACCGCCAAGCAATAGTCAAGTCCTGTTAATTTTTTTTTTTCCTCCAGCTTATTTCTTAAATCTGTCTGTTGTTCATCTCAGTTGCTACTACCTAATTCAGGCCTTGATCATCTACTGTGTGACTCTTCCTCACTTTCTGATTTGTTCTCCACCTTTTTTGTTTGATACTGGGGAGTGAACTCAGAGGCGTTACCCACTGAGGCATACCCCCAGCCCTTTTTTTATTTTAGTTGGAGTCAGGATTTCAGTGAGTTGCTTGGGGTCTCACTAAGTTGCTGAGGCTGACTTGTAACTCACGATCCTCGTGCCTCAGCCTCCCAAACTGCTGGGATTACAGTTATGTGCTACCATGCCCAGCTTGTTATCCAACTGTTTTTTGGGTTTTTTTGTTTTTTTTTTTTTTGTGGTGCTGGATTGAACCCAGGGCCTTTTGTTTGTGAGGCAAACACTCTACCAACTGAGCTATTTCCCCAGCCCAACTGAAACACCCCCCCCCACCACCACCAACTTTTAATCTTGGAACCTTCTGTTACCTCACTGCTACAGGAGTGATCTTTTAAACACAAAAATGTTTGTATATCACTTTGAAAGTGATAGTGGTTTTCTTTCACTTACAAATCTATTCTTTGTAGTATAGAACCTGCTGTCTTTTTCATCTCTCTGAATTTTTTCATATACCATGTCTGCTTCTTGAAATGCCTTCCCAACAACTTGTTTTTCTGGTACATTTATTTATCCCTTAGCTCTCATCTCAGGTATCATCATCTTCTTGAGGCCTTTGTTCCTTTGTGAACTTATATTCAACACCTTTATAGAAACTGTGTGATTTGATGTTGATTGTTCACTTTGTACCAGGCACTTTGTTTAATTCTTTCCTCACTTGATCTGAATTTTGAAATACTGGTTATTCTCATTTTATCCACAAGGCAATTGATTTTGAGAAACTGAATAACTTAGTGCAGTCCCTCACTGATAAACATGGAGGAATCAGCACTAGAGCCCAGGTCTTGGTGAACATAGTGCTTTGAAATACAATGATGAAATGCTCCTCACGTTTGTCTTTCTTGTAGATTGTATCTTGAATGCTGCTTTCCTTCTTTTATATATAAATATTAGATGAATTAATCATTTATTCAATTTCAGTTTTCTTTCCTTTGACTGCCATAAACTTAACTCTTATGTTTATTGTTTAATTGTCATCATTAGCTAGTTTTCAGATGGAATTTTCATCTTCCAAGTTAGGTGGCATTTGATCCTTTTGTTTTTCTCTTGGTGGTAATATTGTACGTATATCTTACTGAAAACTGTTTCTTTCCTTTTAGTTAGTGGAATGTAGTAAAGATATGATTCTGTTTAAATATAGAACAAGTCTCTGGCATCTGCTGGGCCTTGTTTCTTTGCTCATATAGCCTTCATCAGTCTAAGCCTTTCCTGTTAAGTCTAGACTTAGTAGAATATACTACTATCAATTTAGTCAGCATTGGCATCTGTTTGCCATCTCTTGTTAGTGTCTCCCTAAGAAAGCTGAACTTAGCCTATAGAATGAGCAGAACTTTATTAGAAAATTATGATCAGCTTAGCCTTACTGTAACACATTAGGAGGTATCAAAAGAGAGTAGTGGAGAGGAAAGCTAGTAAGATATTTACTGGGATCATTGAACCAATGAATGAGGCCTAAATTAGGTTTTGGTAGTAAGGATGGAAAGGAAGAGGTGAGTGTGAGAGCTGTTTGGAGAGAAGAATCAATAACTCCTGATAGAAAGTGGGGAAGAAAGAGATCTAGCAACTCAGCTCAAAAGGGCATTCATCCTTGTGTTATATCTTAAACTTGTTTACATAAATTATCCAGTATTATCCAGAGCAAAACAGAACCTAAACATCTAGACTGGTGACTTTTTACTTTCAAGGTGGAATTATCCTTCTAAAAATTAATCCAGTGAGTTGAAATTTATGTGATCTGCTAGGACCTGTTAACTCCTTGCTTAGTTGGGTAGACTGTGGCATTATCATGCTTTACATTTTTTTTACTTGGCAAGTTATAAAGAAATTTATCTGCCAGTGAACTCCCATGCTTCCATGAAACTCTTCCATTTGCTTTGGTTAATGATTTTAGATATCATGAGATTTCAGACATCTGCTTTCACAAATTCAGCACCTATGCCTCTACTTTGCTACTGAGCTGCCTCCTTTCCAAAGACAACCATACAAAGTCCTTCAAAAGTAGTAGGAGGTGGAGGCAATGGTGCAAGCCTGTAATTCCAGCAACTCAGGAGATTGAGATAGGATAATCACAAGTTCAAAGCCGGTCCCAGGAATTTAGTGAGGTCCTAAGCAACTTAGTGAGACCCTGTGTCAAAATAAAAAATAAAAAGGGATGGGGATGTAGCTCAGTGGTAAAGCACCCCTGGGATAAATCCCCAGTTTAAAAAAAAAAAAAGCATAGTAGGAAAGCCTGGCATGGTAGTGCTTGCCTAGATCAGAGCTACTCTGAAGGCTGAGACAGGAGGACCACTTGAGCCCTAGGAGTTTGAGGCCACAGTGGGCAAAATAGTGGGATCCTATCTCAAAAAACGAAAAAGGAAAAAAAAAATGAGTAGTTTCCAAAAGTAATAGGAAAAGCAATTTTTAATAAATTAACCTTTTAAAGAAATCACAGTTGATCTCCTTCAGCCTCAGAATAAATTATAAGTAAAGAAACAGATGCTTTAAAACAAAACAAAACAAAACAAAACAAAACAAAAAAACAGGGAAACTTATTATTAATTGGTTTTCTTTGATTCTGTGATCTCTAGTGCATGCTGCAACAATGATATAGAGAGTTTTCAAAGAAAAAAAATAGTGTCATACTGAGTGTAATTATTGATTTTAAGAGGCACTTGATTTCAAGAAATGTTGAAGTACAAAAATAGATATACTTCTTAAAATAAGTAGATTATTTTCTGGGATTCAATACTTGGAGAAGAGTGACATTAAATAGAAAAAAAAAAAAACCTAATGTCACACTCTTAATCCCTCAATAGAAAATAACCTCATTTGTTTATCCCTCAACAATAAAGGAAAGACAAAGGTCAATCTCTGTTACTTGGTCCGTAGTAACAGACTTAGAAATCCTTTGAAAGTGAACAATTTTGGTAATAGATGGCCTTACTCTAAACAGTATTTTCAGAAGATCCATTGCTTTTTTTTTTTCTTCTTGGTACTAGGGATCGAACCCAGGTCTTTGTGCATGCTAGGCAAGTGCTCTACCACCAAGCTATTCCTAAGGAAGATTGCTGTGTATTGGCAAATCATAAGGGTCATCTTTTGTCATTTGTTAATTTGGCCATACTTTCACAAGGATTTTTTTTTTCTTTTTCTTTTTGTGGTTCAGGGTATCAAACCCAGGAGTGTTCTCTGTCTGAACTATGTGCCGTGCTCTTTTTAAATTTTCATTTTGAGACAGGGTTGGGCTGTTTCCCAGACTGGTCTCAATCTTGTGATATTCCTGCCTTACCCTTAACAAGTAGCTGGGATTACAGGTGAGAAATCATCATGTCTGCCTAGGTATTTCTTTTCCGCTGTATTTCTCAAAAGGAAATTAGGATTGATACTCTTAATTTTTATTTGCATTATTAATATAATGTGCTTTTATTTTTAATTGAGATATAATTCACATAACACAGTTCACCATTTTATAGCATATACTTCATTGGTTTTTATTTTTTAATTTTTATTTTCTTTTTTTGTGGTACTGGGAATTGAACTCAGGGACACTTTGCCAGTGAGCTGTATCTTTGGTCCTTTTCATTTTTTATTTTGAGACAGGGTCTTGTTAAACTTCCCAGGATAACTTTGAACTTGAGACCCTCTTGCCTCAGCCTCCGCAGTAGCTTGGGTTGTAGATGTGCACTACCATGCCCAGCCTCTTTGGTTTTTAGCCTATTTACTGTATTGTGCAACCATAACTACTGTCTAATTCCAAACCATTTTCATCACCTCAGAAAGAAACCTGGTACCTGTTACCAGTCATTGTCAGTCACAACACCCTCAAACCCAGGCCTACACTAATCTACTTTTTGTCTCTGATTTTGCCTATTCTGAATAATTACAAATGGTATCACAAAATATGTGGCCTTTTGTATGACTTTTACTTATTGTAATGATTTCAAGATTTATGCATATTCTAGCACATGTCAGTATTGTATTCCTTTTTATTGCCAAATACCAATCCATTATTCAGATACACCATCTTTTATTCATCCATCATCATTGGATGGACGTTTGGGTTTTCTTCCACCCTACTTTTTTGGCCTTTTAGAAATAATACTACTATAAATATTTGCATGCAAGTTTTAGTGTGGACATGTATTTTCTTTATTCTTTATTCCTTTGCTTGCTTGCTTGCTTGCTTCCTACCTTCCTTTGGTATTGGGGTGCTCTACCACTGAGGTATATCCTCAACCCTTTTAAAATTTCTTTTCCCCCAGTAGTGGGTGCTCTATCACTAAACACATCCTTAACCCTATTCATTTTTATTTTTCTTGTTTTGATGCAGAGTCTTGCTTAATTGCTAAATCTGGCCTTGAACTTGGGATCTTCCTACTTCAGCCTCCTGTCTCTGGGATTACAAGTGTGTACTACTGCACCCAGCATCCCCTTTAAATTTTATTTTGAGATAAGATCTCAATAAGTTGCCCAGGCTGGCTTTGAACTTGTGATCCTTCTGCCTCAGCCTCCTGAATAATAGCTGTACCTCTACATTCAGCTAGACACGTATTTTCATTTCTCTTTTGTGTATAACTAGTAGTAAAATTGCTGGGTCTTATAGTAATTATGTATTTAACTTCTTGAGAAACTGCCAGACTTATTTTCCATAGCAGGTGTACTATTTTACATTCCCACTATCAATTCTTTAGGGTTCCAATTTCTACATAATTTTTATTTTAATAGTAATGATATTAGCTAATATTTGGGAGCTTACTTTATGTACTGCACTATTTTACATGTATTATCACTTAATTGACAACATAGTGCTTAATTCTTTACATACAGCTATGCATTTTTCACATAGAATGTTTCTTAAAGAATACCATTTATTTGTGGTAATACAAGAATAACCACAGTTTGTAAGTTCATTGCAGGTGATGGTGCAGAAGGAATACTGAATTTGTAATGATGAAACTACCTCATTCTACTAATTATTGTGTATATAAGTTTAGTGAAATTACTTCTTTGACCCTTTTTATTTAAATGAAATTTTTTGTGAATGTCCTCAGCATAGTACATAACCTATCAAATTTTGGAATTCAACAAATTTTGTTTAAATATTAATATTAAATTACCTAAGAATCAGCAGAGCAATTTTAGGGAACTTTTTCTTCTATGGCCGATATTCCTTTGGAAATGACATAAACTTGGCCAAATTTACTTATGCCTTTGAATGTGGAAATGTTGGGTTATATTTTCCTTCATTTTCTATTGAACTCCTATATGACATCAGGTCATCCATTTAATGTTTTATGATAATAGCATACCTAAATGCTTTCCCATAGAGAACCATGCAGTAATGCTTTAATTATAGCTTGGAAATTTCCTGTGGTGATAGTGCTGCATAGGTAGACTTCAGGAACCTGCTTCTCCCTCTAAAGTTATTTTTATTCATTTTTTTTCTTTTTGTGGTATTAGGGATCAAACCTAGGGCCTTGAACATACTAGGCAAGTGCTCTACCTCTGAGCTATATCCCCAGTCCTATTTTTAATTTACATGTATAATTGTATTGGTTGTGACCTGTCAATTATATGCTCAAAAGTACTGCTCCTTCGTAGCCATAGATATTTACTTAGTAAACACACACTTCTAGGTATGTCAATGTTTTGAAAGAAGTTACATAAAAATAGTGACTTAGAGTTGTTCCTCATTGTATTACCTAAGCACATAAGCCAAGGCTTAAGTAAAAAATCTTTTTCTAAAATATCATAAATATAACAAGCTTTAGAAATTCATTTAGAAGAATTATTGTATTCATGCTGCATACTTTTCTTGATTTTTGACTGAACTGAAAATGAAAATGCAGTATGTGAATAAAGTTTACTGAATACTTAACTATAGTATTTTTAAAACATTGCACAATGCAGCAGATATTCTACTTTGTGCCATATACAACAATTATTCAAACTGGAGCAACAACATAAATATGAGAGTTAAATCCATAAAGTCTTGAATGAAAACAGATGGAAAATCTTCATGACCTTGGATTTAGCATTGGATGCTTAGATATGACATCAAAACAGTAAAGAACAAAAAATAGATCCATAAGATTTCATGCAAATTAAAAATTTTTGTGTACCAGGGAACATTATGAAGAAAGTAAGAAGAAATAAAATGGGAGATATCATGTTGCAAATTGCAGATCTTACAAATCTTATAACGGGTAAGAGTTAATATCCAGAATATAAAAAGAACTCCTAAAACTTATCAACAAAAAAACAACCTAGGGCTGGGGATATAGCTCAGTTGGTAGAGTGCTAGTCTAGCATGCACAAGGCCCTGTGTTCAATCCCCAGCACCACAAAAAAACAAAAACAAAAACAAAAAAACCTAGTTCAAAAATGGGCAAATAATTTAGATAGACATTTCTCCAAAGAAGATGTACAAAGACAAATAAGCACATGAAAAGATGCCTAACATCATTAGAAAAATGCAGTTATAAGCCACAGTAAGATACACTTTATACCTAATAGGATCATTATTTTAAAAAAGGGGGGGGACCAACAAGTTGGACAGCAATTTGAATCCTGCATTCCTCTTGAGAATATAATATGATTCACCTGCTGTGAAAGGGAGTTTGGCAGTTCCTCAGGAAGCTAACCATAGATTTCCCATATGACCTGGAAGTTTCATTCCTAGTTATATAATCAAAAGCAGAGCCCAGAACAGATATTTGTATACCAATATTTATTGAGCATTATTCATTAGAGCCAAAAGTAGACACAACCCACATATCCACTCACAAATGAATGAATGCTGCATTAAATATAATTACATGAGGGACTGGGGTGTGGCTTAGTGGTAGAGTACTTGCCTTGCATGTGTGAGGTGTTGGGTTGGATTCTCAGCACTGCATATAAATAAATGAATAAAATAAAGACTTATTAACAGCTAAAAAATATTTAAAAATGTGTATTTACATGAAAACATATACTAAGTTAAAAAAGCCAGATGCAAAGAGACAGATATTGCTTGATTCCAGTTATATGAACCATCTAAAATAGGTAAATCTATAGATGTGGAAAGCAGATTAGAGGGTTAACAAGGTACTGTGATGTGAGAGGAGAATTTAATGGTTAAAGAGTTTCTGTTTGGATAATGAAAATATTTTGGAAATAAAAAGTGGTAATGACTATGTGAAATTGTGAACATAATTAATCACTACTCATGTTTTGAATTCTTAAACATGTTTTACACACACACACATGTATATCTGAATCTAAAGTGTTGTGAAACGATATTTTCCTGTTTTAAAGATTACTGATCTACTTCTTACCTCATTGCCTTAATGCCCTACTTTTGTTCTGATTGTTCCTTTTAGTGATCTTCATGAATTAATTTTAGCTTTGCCTTTGTATAATGGAGATATGACATAGTGAATAAATGATAAGCATATTCCTTATCTCTTACTAATAACAAAATCTCTGCTTTATAGGTGAAGGAACTGAAATTCAAATAGGTGATTGACTCAGTAAGATCACACTACTGATAGGGAGATCCAGGACTTGAATCTCAGTCTATGTGATTTTAAAGTCCTACATCTCTTCCTATTTATGTTGCCTCTAGATTACTGATCAAAGAAGATTATTTGATAAGAAGTACTTTGTAATCGTATTATTTTCATTTTAGGTATATTACTATGGTTAATATGATTTATGAATTTAAATAGCTATACTAGAGATTTTATTTTTCTTGCTAGACTGTGATCAGTGTTTTCTAGTACATTTACAAGGAGTATGCAACCTGTCTTATTTCCAAAACATTTTTATTACTCATAAAAGAAATCCCTATCCATTAGGAGCCATCCCCATTTATTCTTTCCCCTACTCCCTGGCAGCTACTAATTTATTTTCCGTATCTGGATTTCTCTATACTGGGCATTTCTTATACATGAAATCATGCAATATGTGACCTTTTGTTTTTAGTTTGTTTTATTAATATGTTTTCAAGGTTTATCCATGCTATACTATAGTATGTATCACTACTTCAACACTACCCCCTGCCTTTATTTTATTTATTTTGCAGTGCTGGCAATCCAAACCTGGGACTTGTGCATATTAAGTAAGCTTTCTTCCACTCAGCCACATCCTTAGCCCTATTTTATTCCTTTTTATGACTGCATAAAATTCCATTATATGGATATACATTTTGTTATTCATTCAACTGTTTGTGTACAACAAGTTTGACTTGTTTCCTTCTGCCATTTGACCAATGTGAATAATATTGCAATTGCTTTTGTTTTTTCTTATATAATAACTAGGAGTGAAATTGCTAAGTTATTATGGTAACTCATTGCAAAAATTTGAGGAACTGCCTACCTTTTCTTCAAAGCAGCTGCTCTGTTTTACTTTCCATTCACAGTCTATGATTGTTTCAGATTGTTTCACATTCTCAACAACATTTATTATCTTTCTCATTGAGGCAAAATGCCTATTCACATCCTGATCTTTTAGCTTTTGATATACTCATTTTAGGGTCTAACCTGTATAATATTCCTAAGAATTTCTTTTTCTCCTCATGTCTTGTGATTTTGGGTTGTTGTTGTTGTTTTTTTTTTTTTTTTTTTTTTTTTTCCCGCCTTTATAAAATACAGTGCTGTCAATGGGAGGAGTTCTGGTGGAATTTCCAGGTAATGGGAGTGACTCTTCCTGTGAGTCCTTGAAGACCCAATTCCATTGTATAATTCTGGCCATCTACTTGCATTGTATTCTTTTTCTGTCCTACTACTGACGTCTTGTGATGTTTGTTTGTTTGTTAGTCCAGTTGGTAAAAATGACACTAGTGCAAAAGAGGAAAAGGACCTCTGAGAGGTCCATCCAGGTCTTATTCTGATGTTGAGAAGGTTGTCTTAAGCATTCCCACTTGCCTGCTTGTTTTTCTCCTACCTGGCTAGTTGCCTGTGCTCTTCCTCGTTTTCCTCTTTGCTCCTTGAAATTAAAAGAATCAAATTGGTAGACATTCTGCATAATTTTCCATGCTCAGTTAATGTCCTCATTATTATTGTTCTCCTTTTGTTGCTGAAAAAACTGGCTCAGAAATCATAGACCTACGACCTTTGAGTGGAGTGTTCGTTTGTTTGTTTGTTTTAAATATCTTTTTTTCTTCAGTTTTCTAGAGTGGATTTGGTTTTCCTGCAATGTTTGTGTTGGGAGAGAATCTGAGACATTTAAGTTAAAGCATGTTAATGGAGCCCCATAATGGAATTTTGATGTAATCCATAACAAACAGGAGGACATTGAAATTTCATTCTCCTATATGGCTGAATAAAACTCCATTGTGGCTAGGTGTGGAGGTGAGGTAGGAGAATTGCAAATTCAAGATCAGCCTTGGCAGCCTAGTGAGAACTTGACTCAAAAATATAAATAAAAAAAAGGGCTGGTGGTATAGTCCAGTGGTAAAGCACCCCAAGTTCAATCCCCATTTGAGTTGAAGAGAGGCTTGATTAAATTTGTAGGTCCATTTTGGCACGTTTTTAGCATACTTCCATTCCAGGCATAAAGGTGAACAAATTGTTGCCCCGTGTTCAAGGACTTAAGCTGTTTAGAGAGAGAGACTTAAATAATTATTCTGATGTGAAAAACATGCCCCCAAAGGAACAGAGCATGGAACTCTAGAATTTCTTACCTTTAATTCAGTTATCAGACAATAGTAAACATTCTTGATGGATTTAAGTAGGATCCTTTTTTGGGTAATTAGATTGGACTGGTGTTTGGTGTAAACTCCTTCCTTTATAAATATGTATTATCAAGAACACTTAACATAATCATAGAAGACTGCCAATGTCAATAAAATCTGCTCTTGTCTATTAAGATATTTGTTTCTTTCTGACAGATATGCCAGGAGTTTAACAGCACCTGGGCATGGGAGATGGAGAAGAAGGGGTATCTTGAAATGAGTGTTGAATGTAAACTAGCACTCTTAAAGGTAATACATTTATTACTTATTACAATTATTTTGATTTAATTTAAAATTTCACTTTGACTCAGTTAAATTAAAAATGAATAAAAATAGGCATTTTTATTGTTAGATGAAGAGAACAATAGATTTTTTTGCGTCTCTTTATTTTTCAGTGACAGAACTATTTTTCAGTGACAAAACAGTGTTCTCTAAGGGCTATTTTTAAAAATTGTCTTCAAAAGCATATTGAAGTTTAATTTATTTCTGCTTGCAGGGAAAGTAATAGAATGGTCAAGCAATTGCCTTAAATTACTTTTATTCACTCTTTTGAATTTTCACATTCATTGTCATATGTTGTAAGCTGTGGATACTCTTTTACTGATTTATCAAAGTAGTAATCTGATACTATTTTCCAGATGAGTAAGGGCATGCCACTGGGTATTTAATAAAACCCTCACATACAAAAATACTTGATTGAAATGAGTAATTTCAGTGTAGGTTTATTTTCAAGTTTTCCTTCCTTCCTTCCTTCCTTCCTTCCTTCCTTCCTTCCTTCCTTC